>JAVSBS010005534.1:0-17274 GCA_033124195.1 Coracias cyanogaster | reverse complement strand
CACGAGTACCAAGGAGTGTGCTCTAGATGCTACCTCCAGTTGTCTGTAGAAGGCCTCATCAACATCATCTTCATGGTTTGGTGGTCTATGGTAGACTCCCACAACATGTTCTCCCCACTTTGCATGTCCCTTAATTCTTACCCACAATCTTTCAACCTGCTCTACCTCCCCTCCTGGATAGAACTCAATACATTTCAGTTGCTTTCGCACATAAAGAGCAACCCCACCACCTCGCCGTGTTGATCTGTCTTTCCCAAATAGTACATAGCCATCCATGACAACATTCCAGTCATGGGAACCATCCCACCATGTTTCAGTGATTGCAACTCTTTCATAGTCATGCAATCTAAGGCAGATCTCCAACTCCTCATGCTTATTTCCCATACTTCCTGCATTGGTATGTAAGCATTTCAGAGAGGGAGTTAAGCCACCAGTTTTCACTCTTGCTATCTGACCATCCCTGGCCACTTCCGTGGTTACTAACTTATTAGTGAGCCCTGTGTTATTATTCTCCCGTGTATCACCATTATCTACCTCAAGTAGGACAGTAGTCTGAAGGCTGTCCTTAGGCACGTCTCTAGTGAGCCTGGTTTTATGCTCTTCCCCCTTCAGGCCTAGTTTAAAGCCCTTTTAACAAGTCCTGCCAACTGCTGTGCAAGGATCCTTTTTCCCCTTTGAGACAGGTGTGCTCCATCTGTCACCAGCAGACCAGGTGCCATATAAACTTCCCCATTAGCAAAGAACCCAAAGTTCCAACGGTGGCACCAGTCTCTGAGCCATGTATTAATCAGGTGTGTTTTCCACCCTCTTTCAGTGTTTTTCCCCTGCCACTTGATGTATTGATGAAAACACCACCTGTACACCTGAACCTTCAACTAGTTGCCCCAGTGCCTTGAAGTAGTTTTTGATTGCTTTCAGACTTCTCTCTGCAATCTCATCATTACCAACCTGGATAACTAACAAAGGGATAATAATCAGAGGGCTGCACCAGAGCAGTGAGCTTACTTTTAACATCTCTAACCCAAGGCCCAGGGAGGCAGCAGACTTCCCTGTGGGATGGGCCCCGGCAACAAATGGGCCCCTCTGTTCCCCTCAGAAGAGGGTAACCTACTAAAATTACCCTCCTTTTCTTCCTATTTGAAGAAGTCCTAAGATGTGGGGATGAGTGACAAGCCGTGGGTGACTCACTGGATGGATCCTTGTCTCCATCACCATTCACCTGGCCATCAAGTCCCAAAGCCCCATACCTATTGTCCAATGGCAACTGGGAAGGTGAAGGGGGCCGAGATGGTTTTCTCTCGCCTCCCCAAAGAGGGACCTCTCTCCATTCCCCCTTGTCCCTTATGTCTCCTCCTTTTGCCTGGTGACAGGAGGGGAGGGGGTCCTCCACTTCTTGTAGAGTCTCTTCCTGCTGCCTTTGTCTCAGAGCATGGCTCCACCAACAAATCTCGCTTTCACACTCTCTGATCCTCATCAATCTTTCTACCTCTGCTCTCAGTTTAACCACCTGCCTGAGCAGGTCGTTTATTTGCTCACACCGCACACAAGCGCTGTCTCTGACTCCCTCTAGTTCAAGGGCCAGGCTCAGGCACTCACCGCAGCCAGAGGCCTGCACAGCTGCATGTTCATGCAGGAGCTCCGTCTGAGTTCCCACATTCTTCCTCTGTATGGCTCTTGGCCATGTTATGACCATGATCTTCTCTCTGGCCCGGAGGGAACCAACCACTGTCTGCTGCTTCCTACACGCCCTGCTCACACATCCCTGCAGGCCCCTGCTCCTCCTCTCCCCCCTACCCACGCTGGCCGACCACTGAGAGCAACCCAACTGACTTTGTGCAAGGGGAGAGGCTCTGCGCCTTCCCCAAGGAGCTGCAAACAGCTGTGGCAGCCCCAGGAGCACACACAACCACTGCTGCCTCACCCTGTGGACAACCACTGCCCTCCTGGAGACTTCTTATCCCCTGATCACCGGTGGGTGGAGCTGTCTCCGCCCAGGCGATCTCAGCAGCACGCCCACCAACTGACAGGCCCCAGCACAAGCAAAGAGCTTTTCCCAGCTTCAAAAAAGCCTGCAAAAGAGCTTTTCATCGGCCCTTTTTGCTGCAGATCCCTTCCCCAGTGCAGTCTTACCCGACATGAAGTTGGTCTCTGCGGCAATGATGAGTATGAAAAAGCTGAATAACATTTCTTTCTTGGTAATTCCAACAGTTACTATTGAAATATTCATTCAGCGGAAGCCTGGAAAGACATAATGAAATAACTGATTGGATTTCTGAACAGCAAAGGATGAGTTTTCTTGGAAAAAAGTAAAGGCCTCAACACTGAAAATTCTGGTTAGTATACAACATTTTGTAACTGATTTCTGAAAATGAAAGTAGCATAATGTATTTATTTTTTGAGGTATCAAAGAAGCCATATCACAACATTCAGTAATATATTTCCCGGTTCAGAATATATTTTTGCTATAATCCCAATTTACATCAGTTCAAAGTGGATCATGGTGTTAGCATTCTAAGTCCTGAAAAATGTAACATGACACAAATAGGAGAGACTCCAAATTGAGCATAATATCAACATTTATCACCATCATGCAGGGTCTGATGAAGCGGCTTGTTATTATTATATACATCATTTCATTGCTAATTAAAAATACATATTTCTATGTTATCTTATAGAAAGAGAAATGAATACAAGTGCAATGGAAGGCAGGGCAAGCTCTATCTCAATTAATGAAAAATAGAACACAAGGCTATTATTGTACTTGTTTTGGATGTTGCTACATGACTGCTGATTAAGTTATACTGCTCAAAACAAGGCAAAACACCAGAAACATGTAAACGCATGAATATATCCAATGACATTTAATAAGGCTTTCAAGGATGTAGCTAATTTTAGCACAGTATGCAAAGCCAAGAAAACTGGAGTAGCCAAACAAGACTTGGCTAGAAAACATTTGAGGGAGTCAATGGGATCTGAAAAAAATGCCCTATCTGTGTTGTCAGGGGTTTTTTGATATCATTCTTATCTTATTTCTTATTCAGATTTTAGTCTGAATTTTAGTCTTTCATGAAAAAATGGTTTTTTTCCTGTCCTTGGGAAGGCAGGACATTCTGAGAATCCCTCTGATGTGGGCCCCAATGGGGACATACAACTTTAAAGCCTCTCTGCATTTAGGAAGAAGGAATGTCTATGGGGTAAAATAAGAAGATGTGGTGGTAGCAATGGATGGAAGGATCAAGAAATGGGGGAATGATCACTGAAAAGAACCAAAAGCATCTTCTGTCCTCTGCTTTTATAAAAACAGTATTAACAAATTCCTGTTATAAACTAATGCAGAATCTTAGGTGGTAAGGGGCACATATAGCCAGTATGGCCTTGTGCTGAAAGGGGGTTCCCTAAAGTTGCTGGCCAGTTGAAATCCATTGACTGTGGCTGCAGTTCATTACAGCTGTCTCTCCACTGACAAAGGATGCACAGCTTGAATTGCTAAACGTCAAATGTAACTCAATTTACATTCCTCACTATATTCAAATACATGGCCTCACTTTTGAGGTATATGTACCAGATTCTTTTCCACCAACAATCATTACGTGAAGAACACAGTGACACATGGAAATGAGCTCAAAAACTCACAGAGTTTATGAGGAGGTACGTTTATTCGCCGGCGACTGCATGGGGGCTCGCGCCTCCCAAAGCGTGCACACTGGCATGGCTTCGCATCGTGCTTATAAGCAGTAAAATTAGATTGTGCCATACGCCTATACACATTACATAATCTATCTCCTCTTCGTATGGAAATTAGGTCTCCTTCCCTTTGCACTTGCGCAGTGTGCTGTAGTGGTGGTCTTCTGGTGGTCGTCCCGCCATCTTGTGTGGAAGTAAATACTCTTCCTCGGTCTTGCACATTTCACCCTCTGGTTTTGCGCAGTCTCCCTGGGGCTCTGGCCTATCTCCAAACCGTGTGGAACAGGTGTTGTCGTTCTTTTTAGTTCTTGACACATCTAGTTCCCTATACCTATTTTGTAAGGCTTTGCTTCAATAATCTAACTCAATAGTTATTGTGATTAAAATTTGCAATGGTTTGCCTCACTAAACTAGCTAAATAGCATTGTAGTTAATTTTTAAAATAAAGCCCAAAGCAACATGTCTCCCTTCAACAGCTGTTTACTCCACTGTGGCCTGAGATGAGTGCTTGTCCTGCATGTTCTGTCCTGACTAAAGCATTAGTTCTAGCAAGATGTTTTGTGCAAAACCTTGAATGAAGACAGTTACAATACTTTGAGGTATTGTTGTATCATCTTCCTAACAAGCAGGAACAAATATATGCATTAAATTGCAAAATTGAAGCATGCAATTACAAACAGAAAATACACAAAAATAAAATAATAAAGAATTGAACATCCACGGAAACAGAAATACCAGGAAGAAAGAAAAACGGTAGTTCATGTGGGTGGCTCTGAGAGGCAGAGGGGAAAATTTAAACCCATAGGTGCTCTGAGTGCAAGAACAGCAACTACCAACATACAAAGCAGAACTTCCATAAACTGACAACAATTTCCCAACAGACTTGGGATAAGAGTGGGATGCAACCTTTGGAGTCATTCCTGAAACTGAGACAGTCAACACGCAAAGATGTAGCTGATACATATAAGATGTTTGTTTTTGTAGCTTGTTGTTAGTACACTAGACTTACAAAACACGACAATGCTTTTATGGCCACATTTCCAAACTTAATTCACTGAACCCTTAAGAAAAATGTTTGGTTTCTCTCTGTGAAGAACATAGATAGTTTTTTTCCTGCCAAATCCTAGCCTTCCTTCCTATCCATCCACCAATGCCTTTGTAAGCAGTAAGAATGCTGAAGTCAAAGGTGACACTCAAGATTTGGCCTCAAAGGATGAAGATGGCATTGCAGCTGAACTGTACAGCTACAGTACTTTCGAGGTAATAATTGTGTTTAAATATATCTTTGCTAATGGCCAAAGTCAATAGGTTGGTAGATGAAACAAATCCACTTCATGGTTTAATGAGAAAATGCATAAATATACAAAACTTGAGGTTATATATGCTGAAACGCAGTGTATCTAGGAGGAGCTGGTCAAATATTTCCAAAGACTGCTCATAAGCATTTGTTCAAATTTTGAGCTTTTCAAATTAACTGTGCTTATACACCTCATTATTTGCTGTTTACAAGCATTCCCATTCCTATCAGCACTGTGAAAATACTATTCTTCAGATAAAAAAAACACACGAAAAAAATGGTGAATAGCTAGTAGTTTTCTTAGCTTTCTTTTAAGTTTTTTCTTTTAAAAATGTAGATATTCAATAATAGGGTAGAAACAAGCTACTTTTACAGCATTCTTGCCACACACAACAAAATACAAACAATTAATTAACAACCTTAGCCTGAACTTTGTTAGCATAAGTTGTTGTTCAAGACTTTTTAATAAGAAATAAATTTGAACACCTCAATGTCGGGTGTTTAGGACTGGCAAGGCTGTGCTCAGTTGAGCAACAGGAAAAAAACAGCAAAAGTGAATACACCACCATTGTACTAACAAAGCCCTCGGGTTAATAGAGACTGCTTTGACCTTATGGCACAAATTAACACTACCTCAGGGTTCCTTTAATTTAGGCCACCCTGCAATAGCCTCTGGCAGTCAAGGATTATTGAATGAAAGCAAACCAGTTTGCTGTGAACAGGGATTCAGGAGACCTTAATTCAATTCTTGACCGCACTGCAGCGTCTTTGGGTGATATTGGGAAGCACTAAACTCTCTGTACTTCCTGCTGCTGTATGAAGAAGTAGCAGCATCATTTCTAAACTTTATAAATGTGTTATGAAATGAATTTAACATTTTTTTGGAAACTTTGTGCATAAAGCCTTAGAAATCCTCTAAGTCTGTGACAGAAGAGTCCCTAACTCACAGCCTACAGCTCAGGTGGCAATGTGTGAAGGATTTTTGGGTCTCTGTGTGTCTTTTTAGCATGCAAAAGAAAAGAAGACGTTCACAACAACCCATAAAAACATGTCTGTTAAAAATCCCTTGAGTATATGCTTCCATGAAATAATAGATGTACCTGAATAATAGTCTTTAGAAAGATCCTGTGAAGGGATTTGCGGATATGCATGGATTATTTTTATGGAGTGAGGCATTCTCCAAAGTTCAGCTTTTCTGATGTGTTGCAGTTAACATACTGCTCAGGGAAAACTTGGATGCCACAGAACTTTAATATGATGGAATGTTTGCGAAGTCTGAAAAGTGTAAGTTTGTATTTTTAATACTTTTATCATGTTTATTTATTTACAAAACTAGCTGTTAAAGCATACTGAATTTGTACGACCACGTACTAAACTTTTGCTTTACTTTTAGTAATATAAAAATTAATTACAAAATTTGGAATTTCATTGGTTTTTACTGGTTTTTAAATCAAACACTTACTGATATTTCAGCATAGCTTGTATGTATAAATTCCATAAAAACTGAATGAAAATTTAACCAACTGAAATTTTTCCAACAGATTGATGTGCTATCCTTGTTTATTCAGCACATACTCTATTAAATATAGTCAGGTAATTTTCTTACTAAATATATTGTTTGAAAAAGATAGTACATCAAATGATGTAGACAGACATAAAGTAATGTTTCAAGTCTACAAAACCCAGAGATGACACATTGTGTACCTAATGCAAAGGAAACAGAAAAGGTGGTGTTCTCAGCTATATCAAATATTTATGGGTTTACTGTAACATCAGCAATAGTGACAGGCTGCACTCAAAGCGCTTTAGAGTCTTCATTTGATTATTTAGTTGACATATGTCCAAAATTCTATGTGCTGATCTCCAGCATGGAAATTTTTACTTTAACATAACATTGGGAATACTCTTTTTATCCTGGAGAGAAATATATAAAAGATAGTCTGGGTCTATTTCCACTCAGTGTCTCTCTCATGGGTAAGAAGTGGGAGAGTAGACCCCGAAGGAATATCTTACCACGTTTAAGTTTTGAAATACTGTTTTTGGAGTTTGATTTGCGGATTTTGAGTCTGTTACCAGTTTATGCAGATTTATGCAAAAAAACTTGTGACCTTGTCTTCATCACCAAAGTCGTGCTTGCCAGATTTCACCAAAAATGCTGTCTCATTTCCGGTATAAGTAGGAAGGATATATGTGTACCTATCTGTATGCACATAAAAGTAACTTCCAGTTTTATGCTTCCAATTTATTCCCCGTAACAGCTGAAATCACAAATGTTGTCCTGTAGTTTATTTGTCACAATATGTGAAATAGGAAATTAAGATAAATTTTAGCATTCCTTCTTCAATTACTAAAGCTCGGCTAAATTCTTTATGCATCTTTGACACAGGAATACCTTATATTTTATGAAAATGGCTTAAAAGAAAGGTCAAACTCATATGTAGCTAGGCAGAGCAACATAATACATTAAAAAGCATTATAATGCAGCTACATGGATGACGTTTTATAATCAGCAATATATGCTGTATATAAAGAATAATAACTTCTTTATTATTTATGCATTGCCATAAGCGTACATAGGCCTCAAAGTCAAGGCTTACGGAATAATTAATGAACCAAACAAGAAATATTTTCAACATGCTCAGAAGACCTAAGCTAGCTCAAGTCCCAGCTGAGGTGGAAGGCAAGCTCAGAGCAACTGGGGAGCTATGAGAAAGCAAACATGCTACGAATGGGGCAGACATAGCCCAAGTGCACAGCTGTTCTACATGCTCACAAAAAGCTAATGCATTAAATAGTTAATCTTTCATTAACAGTGTGTAATCAGTTGGCATGATTTCCTCAACACACAAGAAAACTGGTGACTGCCCCCCTGAGAGTGGAATTCGAAGCTTCAGCATTATCAGCCTTTGGAGAAACCTTACCTCACCATTTTAGATACAAGATATGGCAACTGCATTTTTTTTTCTTTCCCAAAAGTATAAAGTAAAAGAAGGAGGAAAAGGGAGAGATCAAGACAAACTTTTCACCTTTGTTGGGACTGAGTGAAGGATCAATACTGAGTTATGAAAAGACTTTGCAGATTATTCTGTGGATTAATACATTCCATCAGCAGCACCTGCCATTTCAAAGGAGCAATAAAAGGTTAAGGGAACAAGATCAAGGCAAGAATATTCTTCAGCTATGATTCCTCCTTTGAAAAGATGCCTTTATTTGCTCCCTAAAGGAGGTGAGTCCAGCTCATGGTGTTGGTGTTGATGGTATAAGGAGGAACAAGGAGGAGTGAGATGGGGGATGGGGCTCCAGGAAGACTCTTCCACTAGTTACAGCCACTGGGGTTTAATGCGATCTATAAACTCATCTGTCTGTTTACATACCAGCAAATGATACGTCTCTCTGATCCACTTACATTTTCAAGCCTAATGTATACACAGGGCACTGACGTTGTGTATACAAGACACAGAGATAGCTGGGGGCTGTGTGCTATCCCTGCTTTCACAGCACACTGTCACTCTTATAAATAAGGCATTCGCTCGGGAAAAGAGTCTGAGAGCCGGAGAGCCACATTGCGTGCAAATCCAGCTCAGTGCCTGAGCTTCCTCGAGGTTGAAGCTAATCCTAACTGACATGTTACAGTAAAAGTACTTTATAAAATCAATATTAAATTCACAGCCTTTGACATCCTGGGACATCAAAGATAAAGGGGAAATAAGCCATGGAGTAAACAGTCCTGCAGCTATGCCAGTTGCTCAAGGAGAAAGGCAAAGGAAGACACAGGAGACCATCGGGTAAATTAGTACAGTGCTAGTCTTGTTTTTATACCGAGGTCTTGACATCAATGAAAACATTACAAAAACAGCACGCAAACTCTTACAAACAAGAAAAAAAAATATTAGGGAAGACCCACTCAGTTACAAATTCATATAACCTTTTAAGGTTAAAAGGATAAAATGGTACCTATGCAAGCCACAGTATTGGCTTCCTCTTTCAGGAAATTATATCTGAGAGTGATAAGATAATTTAAAAATCCAACAATACATCACTGAAGTAAAGAATCACTGGGCTACAACTGTACTGTACAATTCTACCCTGATAGTATCATTCCTACTTTCTGTGATGTACACCCATGTGTATTCTACAGTCACCCAGTCTGACATACAGTCAGCCATCATAGCATTTGTACTATCAGTGTGAAATACAAATAGTATGGGTTATTGAGTCAAGAGGAGAAGGGCTCGAACAATGTTGGAGCTAATTGCCTGCTGAATCCAGGATTCAGTCCTCTGTGTGTAAAATGACAATCAGGATTGACACTTCAAAAGATATCAGTGGCTTTGAGCAAGGGTAGAAGAAAGACCAGCATGAGTTAAAAACTGCAAGATATCCCTTATTCTTCTCCCCTTACCCTCCCCAAGCCATTTCCTACTGATAAATAAACATAGCACCTACCCTTGATGCAAGGTTGTGTAATTCAAGAGTAGACAACTCCTTACTGGAGAATTCCACTGCTTGACTCAAAAAAGTTCCTTGCCATTTTGCGGCTTTTGTGTGGTCAAGTTTGCAGCTCTAATGACTCTTGGTGATCCTTGCACCAACCTTGGTACAGTGGAATTTGCTAAAATTATAATTTAAAAGCTACAATCTTTGACTTTTCTGAGAAAACCCCTAATGTATTTGTACTTGTGGGAAAATGGCACACAATGAATTCTTTGCTTGCTGCATCACATAACGTTGTTACCAAAAGTTCCCCACTGATTAGTACTTCTGATGAGACGACAAGTACGGTTTAGGAAAGAAAGAGAAAAGTAGTATATGTGTTAGCATAAAATATAAACTGTTTTTATCTAATTGATGTGTCTTCAAGAAAGAAGTTTCTTCCCTGATGCTTGGGAAGACGCAATTTCAACAGTATTCAACTCTGAAGTTAGCAAGAGCCAGGCACCTAAAAATGATTCTGAATAGCTTTGCAAATGGTTGAGGGCAACAGAATAAACTTAAGGAGAAAGGGCTGAAGGAGTGATGCTCTGAAAGCGATAGACTAAAGCACGGATAATCAAAGGACCAAGCTGCCTCACGTCTCCTTACAGGAGGGTGTACACATTTTCAGTCATGCAAATGCATAAATGTTTCTCTAGCTCTTACAGCTAATGTCAACATTTTGGAGCTGATAATTTGGGGGATATGGAAATAATACTAGTACTGAAAAATATAATCATAGCAAAGAAAATGTCAGAAAGGTCAATTATACTATCTTCTCTTAGTACACGTCTGTAAGACAGAACCAATTTTATTAGGATAAGCAAAATCTTTGTCAACAAACACAATGGAACCTTTTTAATAACCACTACAAAGACCAAATCAATCTTTAGCCTACAGCTAGTGCCTTCATCTAGGAAATAAAAAACTCCAGACCCTCACTTGTCTCCTGTAAATATACTACCGGGCCTCAGTGACCAACAGCCAGTGATTGCATATATATGGCCACCTTTTTGGATCTTTCATGTGCTTGGCAGCT
The DNA here is from genome assembly GCA_033124195.1 of Coracias cyanogaster. Lineage (NCBI taxonomy): Eukaryota > Metazoa > Chordata > Aves > Coraciiformes > Coraciidae > Coracias > Coracias cyanogaster. The sequence goes on along the minus strand of JAVSBS010005534.1, from coordinate 6,781 downwards.
TGCCAATTATGGAGTTCGGAGAGAGCCAAAAGCTCGTTGAACAATTACTTTATCCATTATTTTACCCTCACAGAATAAAAAAGCAAAATTGCTGATGGTAACTGACAGAAGCCAATGTTTTTCAGCTTGCTCTACTCAGAGGAATACAAGATTCAGTTTAAGGCAATCTGATACCTCAGAAGGTACTGAGTATCTCTGGCCCTGTGGAAGACCCATGATGAGCTATTTGAGAATGACAGATAACTTGAAAGGTGCTTCTCGCACCAAAAGTGAACTCAAGAAAATGAAGGAATTTTTTGAGAACAGAAGGGAAGTCAGATATTTATTCAAACTAGTTCAAGATTCAAACAAGTTACACAATTTTAGTTTTTGAGAAAGATTTGTTTCATGGTGCTTACTGTAACTACTCATACATCCTCAAAAAAGAAAAAGTATTACTACCATTAGTGACATACTTTAGTGTCTTCTATGTGATGTTTTGTGCATTATTATAGAAATGACAAACCCCATTATCTTAATTGACAAAAGTAATGTAAAATGTTGTAACTTATTTTCCTGAGGTGCCAGTACTGTTCATCTTACTGGATGCTATAGCTCATTTCGTAAATATTTTTATTCTTTTCTGTATAAATTTGCACACTGCACTTATCATAATCACATCTGAACATCTCACAGCAGTGTACTAAGCAATGTGGATATCATCCGTTACAGATTATTTGCATTTTAATTCCCTCAAAAGAGGAGGTATTTACGGTTGGTGCCTCATTTTTGTAAGGCTGATTGGATAATTTTTGGTGTTGTATTGCTAGGATATTTTTGGGTGGATCTTTCTGTTGGATATATTTGCTTTTTTTTTACAAATTTCCATGCTCCTGTGCACTTAGGCTAGAGAAGATAGTGTAAAAGAAATACATCTTCTATTTGGATGGAAGATTTCTACAGCTCCTATTTTTATTCTGTGCAATTCCATGACAGATCAGTCCTTTAGGATATTTTGGTAGATATGATGAAGATTCATTGAGGGACAGTTCGTAGACTTTAGTTTTCCCAAAAGGTTGAAGGTTAAGTATTTCCCCCTAGTGAAGATCGATTTGCATATGGCAAGCTAAATGAATATAAATAGCACTGTTTTACAGTCTCTGAGGCAAATGGGACCTAGAAGTCTATTCTTTTGGGTCCAGATTCAGATTTGACCAGTATATAATCGTACTCCCTACCTGCAATTTTAAGGCTGTACAATAGTGGCTGTGAGTCAGAGGAAACATTTTAAGTATGAAGCAATTAAGTAGTTATACCACCACTAGCTAGAGTTATTACATTCATGCCTGATATCAGTTTGATTTTAATTGGACAAAAGGTTAGCTAGATAATATCTTTGACTTTGTAGCAGAGAGGAGTACTGTTACATGTTGAAGTAACAGAGATGAACTATATTTCTGCTGGTTCCTTCAGGAAATAGCACTTCAAATGAAATGTCTTCTGCAAAATGTCCTAGAGGGTATAACAATATGCTCAACATAGAATAGATATGTAATAAATATTCAAAACATTACACAGCATTACAAATGCTTAACTGAATTGTACACAAATAATTTATTATAGCCTCTCGAACTATTTTCATCAGCGTTAGCTACAACCCTAGGATAGTAAATCCAGAAAAGACTTTAGCACAAATGCTAAATGCACATAATACTATATTTCATTATTCCTTCTGTAATATTCAAGTCTGCTGTCTCTGTCCCTTACCTTCTAAGCAAGTTTTGATTTAACATCTCAAAATCAGCTCTTGACCAACAGTAAACTACCAAATATAAAATTACATTAGTATGCAGAAGTATTAGTATCTCTATTTCTCCTTTGCATGTCCAGTTCTTTGCCTATACTAGTAATGAGAGATGAGAGAAGAGATTCAGATATAGGATTTCGTTTGATATTGCACGGTGCTGTTTTTAGCTCACCAAGCCATGGTTATTTATGGTTCATTTCCAGGCAGTCATGCGTAAGAATCTCAGCTATGAGGTCTATGAACTGCAGTGGACCATTGTACTACTAGCCTTTTGCTTTATATTCTGATAAGACCACAGATAGAACCCAAGTGCAATTTTTCATTACTAGAAACTGGTACACAGAAGTGGTCCAAATTAGGTGACACATTATCATAGCAGTTATCAAAAAGTCAAAATTTGCATATCATCATTACAGATTCATTATTCAAAAAATATGTAAGATAGCAAGGCTATACATAGGGCATCAGACTGTACCCCACTGTCAGTGAGTGTTAATTAAATAATTTGAATCTGAAATTCTTTGGCTGAGCTATGTGTAGGAAGCCCATATTAATAATTATACTCTTGAATAACAATTATCCACTTGTACTGATACAAAAGCTTTCTTCTTCCTGCAAGGGATGAAGAAAATACAAACAAGAAAACATTTTTCTTTTTGACTGAAGTAGTCCTTGTCTTTAACATTTGATGTTATCTTTTAAATAGTACTATTCTGGATTGTGAAGAACATATGATCACTTCATCAGTGATGACCAGTTAAGTCATGATTTGCTGTGCAGACTGTTCATTGATGAAATATTAATGTGACCTCAAATATGCTGGAAAATTAAAACTATTTGTGAATCTCTCACAGTGAATCTAAATAACGTCTCTATGGTAACTGTATTTCAATAAACCAAAAATTAGATTAGTGGTCGGCTGTATCAGTGTAATAATAGTCAAATATATTAAATTAAGCCATGACATAAAGTGTTGCCTATTTCAGCCTGATACCCAATAAAGAAAATTAATAAACCCAACATACATATAGATGACTCATTCTATGTTTAAAATGTGTTCACAGCTTCAGATCTCAAAATTGTTGTTTAATCCATTTTCCTCTCTGTTTCCTCCTTCATTGCAGGTTTCCTTCTGCATAAGCAAAAGCTATGAAGTGAAGAAGTCTAAAAAGGCTCTTTCACAATGCATATCATTGTGTGTATATTGTAACAGTGCATACTGTTCACCCGCATGGGTAGCATCACCAAGAACACTTGCTGAAGAAAGTGCTGTTGAATTTGCATAAAGGGTGTAGACTTCCTCCCAAAATATTAATGCTTTAGCGACAGTAAAGTAAAAAGGCAAAGTTTTCTTTTAAGTAAAAAAATCCTGAAGCATTATAGAACTGTTAATTCTAAACTATAAAGGTCAAAACTTCCTCCATATATAGCAAGTAATCCAGTTTTTCTCTTTCATTTGCTTTCAGAAAAAAAAATATATTAAAAAGAAGAACAGCCTCCTCTCCCATATTTATCCTAAAAGCAAAAGATAGCTAACCATTTTTAAGGCAGCAAAATCCAGGAAACCTAGGCATGGAAGTCTCAGGTTGAAATCCAGCCCACGTCAGCAGATAAAGAGAAATACTGCTTTACATCTGTCTAGTGAAGATGGTTTCCATGCAGTCTGTTAGAAAATTATGATCACATAGAATACTGATTAGACCTCACGTTTTCTTAAATATTTCATTAAGTGCTGTAAAGTAAATGGGTGTAGAGAAACATGCAATCATCTCCTCAAACTCTAAATTTGGGCCACTCAGGGGCATGCTGAGGCCTATACTGATATTTCTTCTGCTTTCATTGTTAGGTGCACAAGCCTCCCTGGTTTTAGATGCTTTTAGAGTTGTCCCTATGACATTCTTATTCTCATCAATCCCTAATCAGACTAAAATCTCATACTGGTATCTATACCTGCAGTCAGCTTGGTCTTTTGTGTCAGATACCCTTGGTTAGGAGTGTTACTTCCTCTGATATTTTTATTTTGCTTGAAATAGATTGTTACCCTTTTCAGGGGTAACCAATCTTCAGTTATTCTGGTATAATAAAAATGCTGATAAATATTTTGAGGAATAGAATCCCATGTTATCTGTGGGCTACAGGGATACATCATGTAAAGCTCCTTTACGAACCTCAGACTACACTTCCACAATCACACTACCATTAAACCAGGATGCCAGTTTCATAAAGGAGCTTTTTCCATTGGTTTCATAGCCAATGTCTTAAAGGCAAAGGGAGAGCAAAGCAATTCCTCAAAAGTAATTTCCTGCCTTAGTATTTCAAGGTTTTTACAGTTTTCCCACAAATTTGACAGTGTTTTTGAGATTACTGTGCTCAGTATTTAGCTGCTTTCTTGTTAAAATAAGAAGACTGCATCTATATTTTTGTATATAGCATAGTGGACCTCAGAGACTGCTTTGAGAATATGCAGGAGCAGTTTACCTGCAGGAAGATTGAAGCCTAAATGCTGCACTGTGTTGGCTTGCAGCCTCTTTGTACTTGTGTAGTGGAGAAAGGCAACAGTAGAAACTGTTCTGTTTAGGGTTTCTGTCTCAGCTGTGGTGAAGCAATCCTTGCTTTTGTTTAATTTTTGACTTGGGAAATTAATTACCTTTAACCTTTGGAAATGGGATTTCTCCTTTAAGGCTTGTCATACTCCATGACTCCAAAATAAGCAGTGCTGAAAATCTTGATAGCTACAGATTAAAGTAATAATTGCATTATCAGGAAAAAATATCTTTAAATGGACTATTTTGGAGTACAGGAGCCAAGATACAGAAGCTCCTCTTCTTTTGCATAGTAGCAAATTAAACTGACATACTGAGTACAACTAATCTCTAGAGCACGATTTGTCTGAAAGCAGCACTGAGCACCAGAGTTTGAGTTGAAATTAGTAAATAGACTAAATCAATACCAAATCCTGATAAATCCTGAGGAATTGTTACTCAGCAGTGTCACCCAACAGACAAAACGAGTCTCAGGAAGCCTGGATTTTACTCCTGTCTCTGCCATTGATCTTCTCGGTGTGATCCAAAGTCGCTTTACATCTCCTGTGATTTCTCCCGTGTGTGGCCTACCTCCCTTGTTTAGACTGGAGGGTCTTGGGATCAGGACTTGTTGAATTTTAGTTCTGTGGCTAAGCAAACAAGACCCTGTGTTTGATTGAGATTTCTAACCTTTCCTGCCATAAAAAAAAAGTAATGTTTTCTATAACGAAGAAGTTAGAAAGTTAGCCTTAGATTTATTCTTTAAATAAATGTACTGCAAAGAGCAATTTATTAAATTAAAACTCTATTAATTTTTCTCACATAAATTTAAATCAGATATTAACTGGAGAATACTCTTTTGTGAGCAGTCAAGCCCCTTAGTGTCATCCTCATTTGCAATATTTCTGTTATACTCATCTGCAGTTCCTGGAATAATATATCACAAACTGCTCCCCCCTTCCCCCCCCAACATTTAAAATATAGTAAATACGGAAAATAATTAGAAATAGTAAATATTTATAGTTACTGCCATTTCAGACAATTAACTGAAAAGTAAAACTTAGGTGTTATATTGGGTTTGAAACCTGATCAATGAAGTATTAAGTTAAAACACAGGCATTAAGGAACACAGTCCTAGATCTAAAAAGGACTTAGCAATACGTGATGAGATCTCTCTTCACATCTGCAGGTGCTGATTCCTTATACAGGTGTACAGATTAACAAGTGTTATGAATGGAATGCAAGAGAAATTTGAATAATGATACAAACGCACGATGCGTAAGTGACTCACTGGAGCTAAAAAGTTGTGGGAGAGACCATGTTGAAGGATATGCTGACCTTTAAATGAAAGATTTTGAGATACTTTAAGACCAAGGTGATGTCTCATGTTTCTCTTACTTGATGTAAGAATGTGTTCAGTGCCAGGCGCTTTATGTGAAGAAGCAAATTCTGTCCTACTTTGCAACCATTACATAACTTTGGCTTATAAAGTCCTTTTAAAATTCAAAATATTAATTGGACTTCAATTATTCTAGCATACCACAAAATTAGCTTATTTCCTCTGCCAACATTATGTAAGTAAGCAAATACTTTAGTGTTACAGATGATATATTTAAGAACGTGTATGGTTCAGGACAAAGAATTATGTTTATCTAGTCCAAACAAGCTTCTCTTACGATACCAAAGACTGGCTCTAGATTAAAAAAGCACCTGTAACAAGACATAGTAGCAAGCATTAGATCCTCTGTATCTGTAGGAGACAGCCTCTGTATTTAACCCTATCTCCAAACAGGTGCAAATTTGATTTAATGCCAATTATGTTTTCACATAATAGTAGCTTGTAGTCTTCAGAATCAGGAAAAAAACTGCCTAGTCACTTCAGCATATTTTAGCATGACAGACATTTCTTTTTGAGAGGTGTTTGTAGCATTTTCATTTAGAATATATAGAATATATTTCATTTAGAATATATCTAAATCTTGGCTATTTGAAGGAAAACTTGTTTCAGTATCACACTTTGATCCATTATAGTCTATGTTTCTGCAGATTTTTACAGACAGTTCTGGTACCATAGATGTTACAGAAGAATGGACATTGTCATTGACCATATTGTAGGTAAGATATATCATCCAAAGAGGTGGTAATTTATTACAGAAGTCTAGGAAGACTGACCACTAAAGCTCAGCACTAACTTTGCTATTTTATCATAGCAGTCTCCATGCTACGAATTCATTACTATTGGAATAAACCGTTTTATTACTAAGTAAATCCATCAATTATTGATACTTTATACTTCTGAAATGATATTTTGCTTCATATCATTTTGAATTACATTTTTCTAACAAGTGGACTATAATATAGATTATGTCTCCCTCACACATACCTATAAGCTTGAAGAACAAGATTTTGGGATATGCCAAGGACCACAAATTGTGAGAATTTAGCTGGAAATATCAAAAGTTTCTGTTGGAGT
>JAVSBS010005533.1:25440-71093 GCA_033124195.1 Coracias cyanogaster | reverse complement strand
GAGGAGGAGAATCACCTCCCTTGACCTGCTGACTGTGTTTCTTTTGATGCAGCCCAGGATACCCTTGGCCTTCTGGGTTGCACTTGCACATTGGTGGCTCATGTCCAGCTTTTCATCCACCAGTACCCCCAAGTCCTTCTCTGCCAGGCTATTCTCAATGCCTTCATCTCCCAACCTGTATTGATACGGTGGATTGCCCCAACTCAGGTTCAGGACCTTGCACTTGGCCTTGTTGAACCTCATGAGTTTCACACAGGCCCACTTCTCAAGCTTGTCCAGGTCCCTCTGGATGGCATTCTGTCCCTCAGGTGTGTCAACCACGCTGCTCAGCTTGATGTCATCTGCAAATTTGCTGAGCGTGCACTTGATCCCACTGTCTGTCATTGATGAAGACATTAAGCAGTGCTTATCCTGGTACGGACACCACTTGTCACCAGTGTCCATCTGGAGATCAATCCATTGCCCACTACCCTCTGGATGCAACCATCTAACCGATTCCTCTTCTGAATATTCCACCCATCAAATCCATATCTCTCCAATTTAGGAGAAAGATGTGGGGGATTATATCAAAGGCCTTACAGAAGTCCAGATAGATGACAACATAGCTCTTCTCATGTCCACTGATGTAGTCATTTCATCACAGAAGGCCACTAGGTTGGTTAGGCAAGATTTGCCCTTGGTGAAGCCATGCTGGCTGTGCCAAATCACCTCCCTGCCCTCCATGTGCTTTAGCATATCTTCTAGAGAGTCTGTTCCATAATTTTCCCAGGCATAGAGGTGAGGCTGAGAGGTTAGTTGTTCCCAGGACTCTCTTTTCTTTTTTTTTTTAAAGCAAGTGCAATGTTTCCCTTTTTCCAGTCACCAGGGACTTCACTTGACTGCCAGGACCTTTCAAATGTCATGGAGAGTGGCTTGGCAACTGCATCTGCCAATTCCTTCAGGACTCTGCTATGTATCTCATCAGGTCCCATAGACTTATGTACATTCAGATTTCTCAGGCCACAAACCTGATCTTCTCTTACAGTGGGAGGGACTTTGCTCCCTCGGTCGGTGTCTTGCTATCCATCCACTCAGGAGGTGTGGGAAGAGAGGTTGACAGGGAAGACTGAGGCAATTTCTTGAGTATCTCAGCCTTCTCCTCATCTGCTGTTGCCACATTATTGAGTCAGCCAGAAATAGTTTGCCTTATGAATATTTTTTTTATATTTTATAGGGAAAACCACTTTTGATCTGAAAAGCTAAATAATAAAAAAAGTTTGAATGGCAGAAAGCAGTGAAAGGAAATATCCAAATGTTAAATACTCTTGAAAAACCACATTGGGAAAAAGCAACTGCCCTATATTTTATGACTGTGCTAATTTATTTGCCATTCTTCCAGGATGCTCCATAGTTAGTTTAAACTGAAGCAAGAGTTTGCATTGTTGCTTTTTCTCTTCATCTTTCATGTCCATCTCTATTGCACCTTAGTTCTTTCTTAGCAAGCCATTTCAGCAATCTTTGGGGGAAGCAGAGCAGGATACTAGGTGGGGTTTTTTTTAAGTTATGACATCATTCAATTGTAATGGAGCATGAGTGCTGAAAGCAGCACTGTTTCTCCCTCTCTCAGCAGTGGGAAGTCAGTTATCTAATCTGGTTATACACCCCTACCAGCTCTCTGAGCTGCCTCTCCCCCTTGGCCACCATCCAAGGAATGCAAGACATATGTGATCATGCTGTCTCACTCCGAATATCCCCCACACCCAACAATGTGCAAGGCATTGGCTGATTTCAGCTGAATTGGAGAAACAGGCAGAAGTTTCAAAATACTAAGTTTCTGGAAGAGGTGAATTCAGTTCATATTAGAAACTGGATAATCTGCAGGGAAGAGACTGTTAAATGCCATCCTGCTCCTCAGGGAGCTACTGCTCTAAGTCTCAGCTTGTATGAAAATAGGTTTTATGGACTCTCTAAGAAGGTTTTCTGGTTCTTTAGCACAGAAATGAATTGTATTACCTTGATATCAGCCCCCAGACCCTTGTTCTCCATGTAGGTCCATTACCGCTAGCAAGAGACAAGAGACATTGTAGGCACTGTGTGGTGCCAGTGAACAGGAGAGTTCATCAGGGACACTGCAGGAGGTACAGCCTCTCTGCCTCTCCTCTCAAATTCATTAAAATGAATTTGAGGCCTGACTTTGTTTCCACCTTTATTTCTTCTCTTCTAATCTTCAGTGTAACACACAAACCATTTATTAGTGTGCTTTAGAGGCTGTGGAATTTATTGTTGCCCACCCTTGACTGAAACCCAGGCATGCAATGCCATTGCCTTCTTCCTGCTTGCAAGAGCCATGGTGCTGAGTGAGGGCTGAGGTGATGGAAAGGAAGTGCAAGTGCTCTCCTGAATCAGGGCCCCTTTTTCTTTAGAGGCAGTTTGGACTGCATTTTTATTATTTGGTTATTTTTCCACTACAAGGCCTTCAGTAGCAATGACAGTCATTCGTAAGACTGAATGATATAGTGATCAAAAAGTGAAAATCTATTTGACCTATTCCCATTAAAACCCTGATCATTTAAGTTTAATTCAGTGTGAGTAAATCCCTAAGCTTTAAGGAGTAGCTGAGTCTAAAAATACTATTTCTATTTTATGCTAAAGTTAAGGTGCTTAAATTTTGATCCATCTTGTTGCCTTTACTTGCCTTGTGATTTCTAGCTTTGAGAACTACAATGTATACATCTCCAGTACTTATCTCTAGAAATACAAATGCTAGAGAATTTATTTTAGAAGTGAAAAGTATAAGTTTTATTAAATGGCTCTAAGGCTAAGTTGAACTTAAAGAAGAATCTTAAAGTGACACAGGAGTTGACCACATTGCTTTCAGTCTCTCCTGAAATTAATTTTGTTTTTATCTTCTCAGTCCTTCACTGGCCAGAGGACAGGAGGCATTGGGAAACACGCAATATTGACAAAGAGGAGAAATTATACCATAGGTCTTATGCTCTGTCAAATGTTTTCCATCACTAGAGGCAACTGGTAGTAATTCAGCACCTCATTCCCCTCCTCTTTGCTCTGTCCCGGTGAAAACTAAGCCTTGCATGCTCTGAGGATTTCATATGACTCTGGGGTTTCCCATATGGATCATAATTGTTGTGGTTTAGACCCAGCTGGCAACAAAGCATGAAGCAACACTCACTCCTACCCTCCCCGGTGGGATGGGGAGGAGAAAATACAACAAAAGGCTTGAGGGTCAAGACAGAGGACAGGGAGGGCTCACTCACCATTTATGGTCACAGGCAAAAGACAGACTCAACTTGGGGAAACAAAATCTATTTAATTTTAAAAAAAGGACACCCCCAATTCATCAACTGAATCAGAGTAGGACAATAATATATACAGCTGGATCGTAAATACAACCCTTCTCCCCACCCCTCCCTTATTCCTGGGCCCAGCTCTGCTACCTCCTCCCCTCCAGCAGCACAGGGGCAGGTAATGAGGGTTGTGGTTAGTCCCAGTCTATCTCTTGTTGTTTCTGCTGCTCTTTCCTTTTCAGAGTGAAAACTCCTCACAGTCTTCCCCTGCTGCAACATAACAACCCTCCCATGGGAGACAATCCTCTACAAATTTCTCCCACCAGTAGGGTCCTTTCCCTGGCATCAGCCCTCCCAGTGACAGACCGGTCCAGCACAGGCTTCCCTCAGAGTCATGGCATTCTTTGGGAACAGTCCTCAGCTCCAGCATGGGGTCCTCCACGGGCCACAGATGGGATTCCGCCCCACCAATGGTCTCCATGGGCTGCAAAGGCTCAGCCTGCCATCTCACCATGGGCCAAAGGGGAATGGCTGCTATGGTGTACCTCCTCCCCAGCTCCTTCACTGTCCTTGGTGTCCACATGGTTGTCTCTCTCACTCCCCACTCCTCTCCAAAACAAAGAACTCTCAAAGCAAAAGAAACTCACCCAACACATTTTCCCCTCTCAAACAGGTTATCACAGAGGCACTGATTGACTTGGCCTTGGCCAGAGGTGCATCCAACTTGGAGCCAAGGAAGCATCTTGAAGCTTCTTACAGGAGCCATACCAGTAGCCTACTCACTCACTGCCAAAACCCTGCCAGACACAAACCCAACATCATAACATAACCCAGGTGGGGGGGGTCTCCTTGGGCATGCCCCATGCATAAGGGGGATGCTGCATGGCCATGCATCTCCAGCACACCTGGGTACAAGCAGAAGTGGGCAGGAGAGCCGGGGGTGAGACCTGGACAACCATAGACACATAGAGCAGACAGTGACACTATGGGCAGTGGCTAAATGAATGGGACCCTTGCCTCTTGTCTGGGAGAGAGATGTCCACAAAGCAGGAGATGTGCAGAGTGGCATCACTAGGACAACCATGGAGATCTGACATATGATCAGGAGGCTGAAAGAGCTGAGTTTGTTTATCCTGTCAAAACAGTGGCTGAAGGAGACACGGCTGCTTTTAACAAACACACTGGCTCAAGGAAGGGTTTCATGACATGGTGCCTGCAGAGGCAAGACCCTATGGGTCTAGTGAACTTTTCCAGTCCTATGCCCTCTGTTGACTGACAAGAGCCCAGGAGGGACAGAGAAGAGCACAGACCTAGCAGGCAAGAGCAAACAGCACTTCCTAGACAGTCTGCCACCTTCAAGGTACCTTTCAGTCTGCCACCTTCAAGGTACCTTTCCTTCAGGTATTTCCCAAAGGCAATTTATTATATTCAGACACATCTTTCCTGGCATTGGCTAATTGATCAAGGGGGGTGAAAAGGTTGAAGAGGGAGCAATGAGGCAAAAAAGTTCATCTCATTTTTTATTCCTGTTGTTTTTCCACCCTTCTCCTTCCCATCATTTCCTGCTGTGATGAGGTGGGTCTGTCTGTCCGTCTGACACACATTCTTCTCGCACAGCTCATTCACTTGTTCCTGCTGCCTGGTTTATTTTCAGGGAATGATTTTTCAGTGAGCTTCTATGTACATGCTTCTGGAAAAGTCTTGTGGTATAGATTATGACTCCATTGGCAGCATTGTCAGGAAAAAGTTGTACTTGGCACTCACAGAAGAGAATTGTGATACGAATCATGAAACCCATCTCCATTGTACTTCCCGTCCTAAAGAGGTATTTTCATAAGTGGAATAATGTAGTCCTTTCAGAAGGTAGAGACAGATAGACCCATGTATGGTGAGAGGAAAATTAGTCTCTCATTAAATAACTGTATAATTTTTATTCATTATATGTTTAGGATTGGGGTTTTTTTCCCAGCTGAAAGCCAGGAAACAGTTTAAGAACAGCAACAGTAGTTCTCACAGCTTTGCCACATAGAAGCATTCAGAAACCATGCACAGAGCATGCAGAAATAGTAAGAATGACTCAAAAACTCATTAATTTCTTAAATAAATAGTGTCTTCAAATTTTTTTTCATTTCCATTGGCTTTTTAAGGCTTACAGAGTTCATGTTTTTGAGCAATTTCCTGGGATAAAAAGGTCTAGAAATGTGCTTTTGCTAAAGCTCCAATTTTTGAGCAGTCACACGACTTCTGAAAAGAAAACTTAAGAGACAACTCCAAATGCCATCAGAGCTGAGGTACAGAAAAGGCACTCACTCAGGTCAAGCCATGTGGACCTTCAGCATCAGCACTGTTTGTAAGCCTAGGAACATGGATTCTACCTTCAGGACTTGAGCAGTTGTGAAAGATCCCCTTGGAGCCACACAGCAGCATCCCACTCCCAGATGGACCTTCTCTGTCCTTTTCTCCCAAGGGGTAATCCCAGTACTGCCCAGTACTGGGGAGCAGGCTGCATCCCCAAGAGAAAATGTCTCAGGAAAGAGACATGGGGAATCAGGGTGTGTAACCTCTAACACTGCATGCATGGGCACACCAAACATGCACAGCCCCAGCCCTCGCCCTGTTCACATCCATGTGATCTGATCTGTCCACTCTTCTGCCTGTGCAGAATTTAGGGATTGCTTACTTCCCCCCTGAAAACCTTGCAATGGTTGTAGTGAAATGTGCTGTTAAAGGAATGAAGTCTGGTGTCTGCCAAATTCTTTCTTTCCTTGTACGTGTTGGAAGATCCACCAAAAACTAAAGCATAAAATCCACTGAGGAATGTATGGGATTTGATTAGACAGCAGTAATTCCTCATCCCAAGTGCCTAAGCTATGACATGGACCAGCCTGTTATTCTGAATGCATTTAGGGTCATAGGGCATAAGGAAAAACAGAGTAGTAATCAGTGAGGAGTTTCAGGAGCAAGTGAAGAGCCTTGGTCAGAACAAAATCAGTGGGTAGGGGAGAGCCAAAGGAGACATGAAGATTGGAGCTGGGTACTGTAGTAGTAGCTCAGTGATGTGATTTATGGGATAGAATAATCCCTAAAAAATCCAGCGTATATGTTGCAGAGTATGGCATGTTGCACTGAGGAAAGTGCAAAGGTTTCCTGGCAGTGCTAAACCTCCCTCTGCCTTTTTTGTGTATGTGCAGTATATATGCAAATAGGGGTATATATGGAGATATTCACACAGAAGTATAATGTAACTTTATGTCTCCCTTTTAAGCAATAACCAACCTGAGTTGCTTTTAATTAGGTTATGTACAGATGAGGGCTTAGAAAGTTCAGTAGCTCAAAAAACCCCAATGAGCTTGCCGCTGCATGGACACACTAAGCCTACTTGCTTTAAAAACACTAAGTAATCAGCCACCATGCCTCCAAAACACAAATCCAGAAGCCTGTCTTGCATCCCTGTCATACCTTCCTGGAGTTCCCCTTTGATGTGCAGGGAGAAGTTTAATAAGGACATCTGCCAGATAAACTTACCACAGAATGGTTGAGGCTGGAAGACACATCTGGATATCTCATAGTCTAATATCTTGCTCTGAGCAGGGTCACCTATAGCAGGCTGCCGAAGACAGGCCAATAAAGGGTTTAGCATCTCCAGGACTGGAGACTCCACAGCCTCTCTGGGCAACCCATACCAGTGTTTGACTATCATTGGAATAAAAAGGGAGTTTTCTTGTGTTTACATGGAATTTAATGTATTTCTTTTGTGCCCACTGCCCCTTGTCCTTTCCCTAGGCATCACTGAGAAGACTATGGCTCCATCCTCTGTGCTACTTCCCATTAGGTTTTTATAGGCATTGACAAATCTCTCCCTTAGGCATCAGTCCTCAATGGCAGATGCACAAGATGGGGAACTGCAGATAAATCAGTAGCTTAGACAAAGCAATGCAAGGATTACAATGGATCTTGGACAGAATATGAGTTAAAATCAGTCACATTGCTGCACATATGACAAATTCATACTGGAACATACAGAGAGCAGTATTATATATAAGGCAAGTGGCCTTACATCTTACTCAACAATGGTCAGGTCTCTACTGAAGGACCATGGTGAGTTTGGGCCATTACAGCTCAAGGAAGCTGTCAGAAAGGATGCCAGTGACAGCAACAATAATGATCACTGTGCTGAAAAACATCACCTATGAGAAAATCTTAAAAGAATAGGGTTGGTTTTGTCTAGGGAAAAAAGAGAAGGAAGGGTAAGTCTTCAAGCAGTAAGTCTTGGTTCTGCAGGAGGCAGTAACAGACAAACAAATTTTAGTCTTAAAGAGTAAGGGGACAGATTTAGATTGGGCATTGGGAAAACTTTTAAGGTTAAGGCACAGATACCTGAGGAGGTTCCTCATCTATGGAAGGTACAAGTTTACATAGTATCTGCACACAACAGAAGAGGCAGAGCTAATCCTGCCCTAGGAAAGAAAGACAGATTGTGTGATGTCTTGAAGTTCTTCCAGCAAAACTTTCTGTTATTCTATAAAAAATGCTTTAAATCCACCTTGAACACGTTTACCATAAATCCTTAATAGGTATGCCTACCAAGCCAGGCATTTCTACTATCGCATGATGACAAAATCCTCCTTGTTTTATTATCAGCAAACAGAAAAAAAAACTCTAAAAGAGCTCACCAAAAAGGTCTCCAGCACCTGGACAATCACAGAATGGGTTGGAAGGGACTTTAAAGATCATCTAGTTCCAATACCCTACCATGGGCAGGGACGCCTCCCACTAGACCAGGCTGAGCAAAGCCCCATCCCACCAGACCTTGAACATATCCTGTGATGGAGCATCCCTCAGGGAACACTGATGAGAGAAACTGAGAGTATGTTAAGATTTAGTCCAGATGATCTGGACATATTTTTGAATCTGGGTACCAGAAGTAGGCATTTTTAACAGAATCATCCTCAAAATATCTGTGGGCATCCTCCCAAATCTGGCCTTACAGAGGTACAAAACCCTTCTACTGTCAGAGTCTGTATCACGTTATTCTTCAAGACATACTGTGTCACATTTGTCACACATAGTTCACTCTTGCCCCAAATGTTTTTGCAGCCACTGGCACCATTGCAAAGCAAGTATAGAGCACCATCAGGTTAGTGTAATGCTGCCTTCTATTCGACGAGTCCCAAAGCAAATGACTCTGCAAGGGGACACAGAGCTGGGCTCTCCTGTTTTATGCATAGTTACCTGTCACTCTGTCTGTATGGGCTGCTTTCAAAGACCTCTTTGTCTACAAGGTAAACTCAGGCTGGAGATGACCTCAGACTTGAAATCCCAGCCAAGGGAAGTCATCAGGCTACAAAACCCACAAAGTTAAAAATACAGGGAGCACTGGAAAATCAACAGGAAACAATTTCTGCTGACTGAAATTTTCAGCCTTCTTTTAAACACCAGTGGCCTGTAGGATGGGCCAAAGCAGCTACATGAAAGTAGCAACAGTCCTTAACTTAGTCCATGAAAGCAGGAGAGAATGCCAGGAAAAGATTAGGCTTGTCCCTCAGTAGTGACTGTATATCTGGATGTTTTGGGGGTGAAGTAGCTGAGTCCCCCAGACCCTCTCTCCACTTCTCCCTCCTTGCCAGGGTGTCCTGGACAATGGTTGCCAAAGGAGATTTCACCCTTTCTTTGGGCTTTTAATATTAGCAGGCCTGAAATTGGTCCTGGCAGTTTGGTATGAAGTACTTACCAGCTCGGGGGATTCCCAGGCCTGTTTGGACATCAGGTGTCTGAACACAGCTTTGTTTGCTCTAACTGCCTCAGGGAAACGCCTGTCAGACAGACTTAGTTAGGTTGTAAGTGCCAGCCATCAAATGAAGATTGTCCATTTTTACCCTGAGCAAAGCAAAGTGTTAAGCTCTTTAGTACAAAACCATTATGGAAAAAATTATGGAAGAAAAGCACAAAACCCATGAAAATACAGACCTAAAACTTCTCTCTTGCTCTGGCGTTCACATCAGATGATGCATCCTTCAGCTGCAGAATCTGAATGTCCAGCTCAGCAACACTGTGCTTTCAGAGTGGGACTTCTCTGAGGCATATGCAGATACAGAGGTGGGAAACCCATCCTTTCATCTCCCCACTCCACAGAGCCTCTGGAGCCCACATGTAAGCTAGAAAGTTTGCCTTGACCCACTGAGGAGCTCACTGATACTCACAGCATCTGCTCTTGCTGAATTTGTTCAGGGTGGATTCCTCCCTCCCTCTATCTATTGTGATTTTTAAAATGTATGAAATGCAGGTGCCTTTTAGGAGTACATATTTTCTTATCTCTGATCCAATATCATCACTGAAGGAGCGTAGCTGTGGCCAAGGCAACACTGTGTGATCTCATAAGAAAAGTCCAGCCAGTCACCTGAACCACTGCCGTTCCCTCTGTGTGTGTGTTTGAAGTAGGATTTATTTCTTGGCAACAGGAATTTTCCCCCTCCTTTTATTGTAATTGGGAGTTACAATGATGTAAGATCATGTAAGGGTGTTGCTTTAAAAAGTTTACACAGGGCCGCAGACATGAACCCTCATTACATCACCAGGTCACCAGTCCACAGTTATTGCTTTAAAATTATGTGGATTTTTAAAAAAGGAAGTTGGAAGTGATTTTTTCATTTATCGTCTGGCCTCTGAGCCTTTACAGGTGCACTATTTCTCCATTGGCAAGTTTTTTCCATGTGTTCATGAGGATAAAACATGCTTTTTTAATTTTTTTTTTTTTTTCTGTATAAAAGTTGTTCCTGGTACTATCTTTTGGTTCCAGCTAGCAGAATTAGCAGAAGAACATTAAATAGTACAAGCATCTCAACAAAATCACAGGCTTTAGCAACAGCATCTGAGTCCTCCAATAGTAGGTGGCCACTGGTTAGGACATTATTTTACTGCTGCCCAGTCTCTCATCATACTAACTTTGAAAGAAATGCTTTAACAGACAGGGGAAAAAAAAGCTGTTCAAAGGGAGAAAACTAAATTTCTGTCTCAAAAAATAAAACCATATTTAATTTAAATTTCTATTTATACACAGGCATGAATTTAATACAGGTTTCTGAATCTGTACAGGTATATTTGCACCGAGCTGGAAAGAGAGGACTTGCATGGCACAATAATAGGCTGTTCTAAAGTCTACTCATTTGCTTATAAAGAACAGAGTTAGGATTTGGATCCCAAGACAAGTGCTGATCAGCTAATCCTGCCATCCTGCTCCTGCTGAGAGTGGCCTGAGACCATCAGGTCTCGCTGGCACTCCTGTCTGAAGGGCAGCAGAGCCAGTGGCCATGCAGGAGGATTATCACACCTCTTGCCCAGTTAATTACTCTGATTTGTGTCTTAACCTTCACTGACACCTACAGATCCATAATCACCCCTGTGCACATTGCGTTTCGCTCCCCATAGCTTAAATATTCCATGCCAATCTTTCTGGCCTTGTAAGTCGAACCTCTTTTAAAATATAAAGTGTTTTAATAATTGAGGAATACTGTTAACAGCCTGCCCAGCTTTGCTAACCC
Source organism: Coracias cyanogaster (assembly GCA_033124195.1). Lineage (NCBI taxonomy): Eukaryota > Metazoa > Chordata > Aves > Coraciiformes > Coraciidae > Coracias > Coracias cyanogaster. The sequence goes on along the minus strand of JAVSBS010005533.1, from coordinate 60,271 downwards.
TTTAATAGTTAAAATCTTAATAAGTAAACAACATCAGATACATTTCTCTGCTTGTAACCTTCCTGCAGCATAATGAGGCTTTTTAGCCAGTTAGCTATTTAGGTTGAAATCTTTTGTATTAGATTTATAGCTGGCCAGTGGCACGACAGCCAGCTCAGACATAATACTAAAAGGATGTTTCCAAGTGGAAACTTGGAATGTGAATTCAAATGACCTTACCTTTTTTATTATTATTATTCTTTCCTGTTCACATTTTTCAGCTTGCTCATTCTTAATTCCTTCAGTACTTAAAACTGCAATAAGCCTAATCCTGTACACTTGTACACCCTAAATGTGGGAGCCATAAATTCTTCTGCAGTCTCTCCAAGGAAAATCAGCTGTAATTGGATCTCCTGTTGCCTCACAGAAAAAAAAAAAAAAAAAGAAAAAAAGGAAAAAAAAATAGGGGAAAGGCACATTCCAGCCAAAGACAATTCTGCGTCTGTGTTCGTGTCTTTGTGTCCCTGCTGCCCTTGAGTAACTTCATGTCCTTTTGCCCTACTTCAGGCTGAGTTCTCCGAGCTGAACCTGGCTGCTTACATCACAGGTGGCTGTATGGTGGACATGCAGGTTATGAGGAATGGCACCAAAGTGGTAAGGTGAGGAACACCAGCTTGTCTTGAAAATTTGGCTTTCTGAAGCAATGCTGGGACAAGCAGGATGACCTCAGGGTCTGACTGCCATCTGAACTAGGCCAGCGCATTCCCAATGACTTCAAAGTTTCCTGGAAATTGTGGAATATTTCAGTTGCCATATAGTCATTGTTTCCAGTCTAGACCCTTCATGCACCTTGCCCTTTAGTATATCTCAGAGGTAGTACTATATCTCTGTTTGATGGTGATTTCTGTCCCTACTAGTATTACTTTATAATTACAGTCATTGCAAGCAGTCTCTTTTCCCAAGCAGTGCTTCCCAATCACACACCCAATTCATTTCCAAGAAGCATTGCTCCCCTCCTTTCTGACACCAGAATGCCTGCAATTTGGAGTTAATGTTAGATGCATTCATACTGTTGCTCTATAGACGTCAGTGTAAGTTGTCACATCTATGTATGATGGTAAAATGCCTCTGTTCACATAGTCATAGAACCATAGAGTCATAGAATGGTTTGGGTTGGAAGGGACCTCAAAGATCATCTAGTTCCAACACCCCTGCAGGGACACCTACCACTAGACCAGGTTGCTCAAGGCCCCATCCAACCTGGCCTTGAACACCTCCAGGGATGGAGCATCCACAAACCCCCTGGGCAACTTGTTCCAGTGTCTCACCACATTCAGAGTAAAGAATTTCCTTCTAAAATCCAGTCTAAATCTATCTTCTTCCAGTTTAGTCTTGATATTCCCTTTCACCCTTTTATCCCAAGCGTACATCTTTATGAATTTCTGTCACTACACCTTCTAACTCTACATTTCATCTTTGATAAAATAGCTTTTCTTTGTTCATGTTGAAATCTCACTGTTATTCCCAATCCATTTTTTCTAGCTTCCGTACTTCTTTTTGTACAACTCTTTTGTGCTTTTTGGTGTATACATCGTCTCCAAGTTTAATATTGTTCATGCATTTAATCAACACTTCTGTCTGTTTGCTTCTAGATCAGAAATAGAGACACATAATATAGCATGCAGGGATATTTTTTAAAAGGAGTATTAGGACAGCTAAAAATGGTGATTCCGAGTGTGCTAGCCTCAGTTTAATTTCTCAAGATGCCATTTCCAGTCCAAACAGTGCAAAGCAACACTTGTCATTGTCAATTAGCTATGACTGTGGTCCATCAATTCATTTCAGGTCTTCTTTAATACAATTTCACAAGCCTCTGCTAAAAACTTTCAAGGTTGAGTCTGTTACATCCATTTGCTTTCTCTCATCCCACAAACGTCTATTTCTCAGTGAAACAAAGCGAATGTCCCATGAACCATCAGACAGTGCACCCTGCTAATGCACTCTTCTGTTCACTTGCTCATGATGCTGGAAGTTTTCCCATGAACCATTTCCTAGGTTGATCACATCTTCATTTTCCTTCTCGTGCCTTTCCTCCCAAAGCCATTCATACATCTGGCAGAAAGATCTTGAGCTATTAAACTGAAACTGAAGACAAAATTTATTTCACAAGAGTGTCTGGGGCATGATGTTCATGTTTCTGCTCACAATAAATACACAGGTATCACAGCTAGTGTTTTTTCATGGGTTATTATGTATGAAAACGCATGCTTTTAAGAACGGCATTAGTTCAGTTTTCTTTTTTTCATCTACGCATGTTTAAGGACACACGCATTTGTGTGATGGGAAGTGGATTTGGCAAATACATACTTGTCTAGATACCCAATTTATATGGCATGTGTTGTCCATGGTTTGTTATTGTCCATACAAGCACTAGCTATTTGTTGGCAGCCTGTGCTGATGTGCCCCTGTCCTGCCCAGCTCAGCAAATTTAAGAGCTCAGGTCAGCCAAATTCCACAGCCACTCCTACCAATACTTCAGAATTTACAGCAATAAAATCTCTTATTCACTTGAGAAGGTGAATTACAGAGCATACTGTTACTAAGAAGTTTGGGGGCCCCTGAGCCCATCCACATGGGTGCAGCTTGCTTCCCACTCCTTCCAGGTCCCCCCATTCCTCCCAGAACCATGTTCTGCCTGTCCACAGACACCCCTCAGGGTGCCCAGGCACAGGGAGATGCCACAAGGGACAACTTCAGCTCACATGTGTGTACCAACTCTGCTGCTGATGACATCTTTTTTCTATCAATTAGACCTCTGATAATTATGAAGCAAAATATTTAGTCAGAAGTCAGAATGTTTCTAGATGGTGAGGTGTAATACTCATCATGGTTTTTGAATACCCAAAGTCCTTGGAAATCCCACTGATATGTTACAGGAAATACAACAGCACCTTGCTAACAGGCACATTTGGGATTCCCCCCACTGCAGGAGCCTTGCCTTCTTCACATTCCTCAAGGCGAAGGCAACAGTGAGGCAATTTAGTCTATACTACAGACCAGTAGTATCGACTAGCGTTTAAAATCTATCCCAGTAGATTTTAAATCAATGAAATAATAAGCATTTATAACAACAACAACATCATCATCAACAATAACAATAATAATAAATAATATAATAGAGCAACCACTGGGCTATTCTCTCCAGTTTGAAATTATGTTAACTGGTAAACTATCTAACAATCTATTAGCCTACTAAATTCTGACATTTTGCAGCAGGTCTCCTTTCTTTAAACTGGGGACATCCTACTGCACATTTAAATAAAAGCTCTTCCTTTGCTGATCCCTTAATTCTTTCTGACACCTTGGAGTTAAGGCATTCTTTTAGACCCTGTGCCAACTGATTTGAACTGCACCAGGAAAGAATTGTGGTTCTTTTACCTGGAAGATAAATCCCCTGATAAGAATGTATAATAGTCTTTGAAGTCTTACATTTACCACCTGCCTCAGTTATTTATTTTTCTTTTTGAATAGGACTTTAGAAGCATTGTTGTCAATTAAAGACAGCAAGGAACTGGAAGTATACGGACTTCCATGACTACTAGCCTGTATATCTTGAAGCAGGTAGCTACAAGTAAGATAGCAAACAACATAACTGAAGCAAAGCATTGCTTTGTTTGCCTGATTTTTAAAACAAGTGTGGCTCCCAGAATTTAATTTTATGGTAACAGAATTATGGGTCTCCATCTCCTCTTTTTTGGCTACTAAGCTTTGCATATCTGTGGCACCATTTGAAGGATTTGATAGTCTCGGTGAAATGTGCATCTGGAGAGAGGGACCATCATCTAACAAATCTAAAAAACTATGTGTTTTTTCTGTGCCGGGCTCCACCAGCCTATTCAGCACATTTTCTTCAGAGTTAGAAGAAAAAAAGGTGGTCATGGAGTATGTGGTGCAGTCTTTAGCAAGCACTTTGCTATTTCAGTGCCCCACAACATGTGCCCTGACTGAGGACAGTATAGGGGGATGAGCTGGGCACAACACGCGCACACACACACACACATATGATGTGAACTCTCTGGGGCTGCATCACCTCTACTACGGGATTTTAATTTTTACTTGCCTTCATTTCTCTGAAGGGCCCTTCATACCAATATTTCCACAGTGCAAAGAGGCCATCAGTGCTGGCACTGCACAAACTCTGAGGTGTATTTATGCTTTCAGGATATTATAAAAGTGTCTTAGTATAAATGAGATTTTGGGCTGTCTGCTTCTGACACCAGTTAGACTCCCAAACTGTGATCTCAGCCTCCGCATTAGATTAAATGCAGTCCTGTGTTTGCCTTTTGGGCTTTACAATCCTTCAGCTATTAATTCCAGTAGATGTGGGAATAAGGCAGGGATATGTTGAAAATCTGGACAGCTTTCTTACATGGCGAGTACTAATGTCTCTGGGAGGATTTCAGACTTTTAAGGATATAAATTAATCATGCACCAGACTGCTCTCATCTCCTGTCTCCCTGTGGAGCTGGCTCTTTGCCTTTGGGGCTGATCATCCAGGGGAGAAAGCACATTTTTGTGTGTTTGCATGGGACCTACCACAGTGGTGGCCATACCACTTACAGTGTGGTATGCAGACTCACTGTAATACCACACTACAGACAAGGTGATGGACCAGGAGATGGCTAGGGTCTGAAATGGGCAGGACCCTGTGTAGAGCAATGGCCCTGGCAAGTGGGAAAGGGTAACAAAACTGACAGCAAAGAAAGAGGAGATGAGCACCGAGGACAAAGGCTTGCTGTGGGGAAGGATCTCTGCCACGGAATGGTGTTTACACCTACAGGCCTTGCCTGAATTTGGCCAGTCTGTGTAAGAAGGTGCATGTCTCACCCTGCTTTGCCCTGGATGATACACCCTTGTCACTCACAGTTGTGGTGGGGTCAGTAAATGCTCTAATTCCTGCATACAGGCCCATTCATTCTGTTAATTAACACTGACTTTCCTGTTGGTTCCAGCTGATTCAGTGCTTCTACTATGCTCTGTGCTCTGATGACAGGATGGCAGCCTGTTGAATCACCATCCCAAACAGAGCAGGACCTGAATGTATTTTTATCCCAAACCATATTTTTGCACTGCAAGCTGCAGTACAATCACAGCATGATGAAACAAATCCTACTTGGGAGCAGGGAAGAAAGTGGCCAGCCCAGCAGCAGGTGTTTTCCCACTACTCAGAACCTGCAGACTCCAGGAGAGGTGTACTCTGTCTAAAAAAGGTATCTGCCTGCTCCAGCATGCAAGATCCTTTATAGTTCAGTGAGGACACTGTCCTCTGCCCACTGCACCCACCCCACAAGGCCATGCATAAATTGCTCCCTGAAAGAAGTGTATGGGTTTTCTAATCTACAGAGGCCATGCTTTCTCACCACACAGTAGCTGCACGTTGCTAGGAGACAGATACTTTCTTGTCTCTTGAGGACTGTTCATTCACAGGAGTTGGTGGTTTCTTGGAGTTCTTCTACATGGAAGTCATGGGAGTAGCTACTGTTCCTGGACACTGATGTAGGACATATTGGTAGGTCACTTTCCAGCTTCTCATCTTCCAGGAAGCTTGTGTCAAAGAGGAACCCTAGGCTCTGTCTAGTCCCCATCTTTTAAAATTTAACTCTTGATCTAATTGGAGTCTTTTTTAGAATGTCTTTTTCTATTTTTTTGTTGTTTCCAAACCAAAGTTCTGAAAATTTCTGTGAAGATGCAGATGGGATAAAAAATGGGAGAATCTAATTGGAAGAGTTTAGGTTTCTAGAAGTCAGATGGAAAAATATGTTGTGTGCATGTTTCTCTCAAGATATACAGAAGGTGCCACATGGTATATATGTGCCACATATTTAATACTGAGCAACATTTGGGCAATATTTTTGTATTGATGGCATGGCAATCTGTAAATGTAATAGAGAAGTGTCTGTACCAGCGTGCAAGCTTTTGAAAATGCACTTTAGGCAAAGCACCAACATGCCAAATGACCGCTTCCCTTACCAAAATACCCTGCAGAGACAATGGGCTGGGACAAGGTGTCCACAGGATACACCCTGGCAAGCTGCAGTTACACATGAAGCAATTTAACACCTCCAATAAACATTTATAAACTGAGAAATTATTCCCAGGTGGGGAATGATTTACCATCACCTTTCATTAATATCTTCCCACTCTTCACCTGCTTGTCTCCATCCTCTCTTTTTTTAAGCAGGAGCTAAACGTGAGAAGTTGGGATGTGCTTATTTTGTATTTATTCTCAGTTGCTTCCACCTCAGCTCCTGCTGCTACACAGCTGCTTGGAGGCCTGCTTCTCCCTTCAGGCTTTACTGATCTCCCAGATGAATAATGTCCCCCTTCACCTCCTCAGCAGCTGGCGCTCAGCCGACGTGCAGGCAGGATGCTGACAGTTATTGGGAAAACATTTGGCGTGCAGGCAGCTGCCAGAAAGCAAAAGTCACTCTGTGCAGGCCAGGGTGGGGAGCATCTCAGAGACTAAACTACTCCCTGGCCCTTTTTGCATTTACAGTAATTCTTTCCAGTGAGAAATGTGCTGCCAGGGCCTGGAGCACTCATTAATTAGTTAATCCTGGACTGAATGCAAGAATGATTAAAGTCTATTGTAGATTGTTTCAGTCTTGACCGACTTTTTTTTTTCCAATCCTGCCTTAATTCATCTCCTTTCTACGTGGGTTTTTACTAAGCCCTCTTCCAGGAAATGGCAGATAAGTGAAGGGCCAAGTCCTGGTGTGCCTGCACTGTACTGGACAAGGTGGATCTTCATTAATGACCTGATACTGGGACAGAATGCAGCCTCAACAAGCTCACGGATGGCAACAAGTTAGAGCATGGGGAGTGAAAGATATGCCAGAAGGCAGAGCTGCTGCTCAGAGGGACCTCAACAACTGGGAAAATGGGCCAACAGGAACCTCATGGAGTTCAATAAGGACAAGTGCAAAGTCTTGCAGTGGGGGAGGAATAACCCTGGTACTGCTGGGGGGCAACTGGAGAGAAAACAGCTCTGCACAAAAGGACCTGGAAGTCCTGTGTGCCCTTGCAGGGTAGGAGCCCTATGGCTCACTGGGCAGTATCAGCAAGCACATAGCTAATGAGACACTATTCACATCTGGAGTACCGTGTCCAGCTGTGAGCTCCCCAGTACAAAAAAGGCACTGACAAATTGAAACAACTTGAGTGAAAGGCCACCAAGCTCATTGAACTGGACTAAAGACATCCAAGGAGAGAAGGCTTTGTTCAGTCTGTAAGAGGAGGCTGAAGGGGATCCACCTACAGCCATCAGGCATCTAAGAAGACAGTGTAGAGAAATGAAGCCAAACTCTTAATGAAGGTGTGCAGTGGAAGGGAAACAAGAAACAGACACAAATTCCAGTAGGTGAAATTCTAATTAGATTTTTTTTTTTTTTTAAATTTCTGCAGTGAGGGTAGTCAGATGCTAGAACAAGTGTCCAGAGAGGCTAGGGCCTCTTCATCCTTGGGAATATGCAGACTTTGGCTGGGTAAGACTCTGATCAACCTCTGATCAATCACTTTAAAGTTCTCCTGAAATAAGCAGAGTGTTGGGCCATATGATTTCCAAAGATTGTCTCTGACCTGAATTGCTCTATGACTTTATTCTGTGGTGTTGGAATGTATTTGGATCACCTTCTCTAAAAGCTTTGGACCACAAGCATTTTGAAGGCAAGCTGCTGTTGGCCAGTGTGTTTGTTACTACTTTGAGACATTGTCTAGGTTCACATGCTTTTCCTTGTCAGCGTTGACCAGTTTACAGATAATATGTATGGCAGACTTAAGAGACTGCCACAGTATAGTTTGGAGAGTGTGTGACATGCAATTTTATGGCTCATTGACCATTGGTCTGTGGCTGAGAAGTAAATCAGAGCATCTTCCAGGGTGTCCTCTTCTGCCTGTAGTGGTACTAGTCCTACTGCAATCATGATTCCTTGTTCCTGCTGCTTTTGCTACACTGATGTCCTGCTCACCCCATGGTTTTTCCCAGCAATTCTCTATTACAGGATCCCAGAAGAACCCCAGCCCCTCTTCTCCAGCTCGGTAAAGAGAGTTCATGCTTTATTTTATGTTGCTCTCTTGTTTCTCTAAAACCAGCTCTGCATTACCTTATTCATGTAAGTAATTACACACATTCTTCCTTTGAATAACTTCTGCAGGGCTTACTTCTTTCTGTGGAAAATATGACATGAGGTTTTGACTCAAATGAGATTTTTTTCTTGGCAAATTTCTCATTTTACTATGATATCCAACATAACATTAAATCTAACATTATGATAGGTGAAAGTGTCATAGATTTCATCTTACTTTTCAGTAAGGTAATAACAATACTATTAACACCCAAGTAAAGCACAAAAAGAACTTGTTCCTATTTGTAAATGTCATTTTCTATTAGCTCTCAGACACCCAAGATATTGCATAGTTGGAGGGACTGTTGCACTTCTCAGTTAGTTGCAGCCACTTACGGCTTGGACTTGTGCCTCAGAAACTTGCCTGAAGGCTCCATTAATTGCCAGCAATGCAAAGCTTGTTGTATCCTACTTTTGAATTATGCACTTTCCTTCTTTTCCGTGTCATACCAACCAGATAGAAAAGGCTTTGGAAGAGAACGTAGTCAAAATGTGTTGATCACTGCAGAGTGTCAGAATACTGAATAAAGCCACATAGAATAACGGAGGGTAGACAGAACGTGAAGTGAGGATGTGCATCTTCAGCGGCCAGGGAAGATCTTTTTCTATTGACATGAAGGGTAAAGTGTCTTGTAAGATTGGCACTCTTTAAGAAAGAGAGCAGAAGAGCCCATCCTTCTCCCACAACATGGGCAAAAAGCTCTCTAAACCTATTATGGTGCTAAAGTATAAAGCAGGTCCACTCTTTGGCTGCAGGTGGTTATTCACACTGGAAGGGATCAATAAAAGGTATTTTGACAACATAACCTATTTTTTATGCCCATGAAGCTCTTTGTGCTTCAGTGAGAAAAGCTGAAGGACCAGGAAGCAAGCCAGAGTTATGGCTATAAGCAGAAATAAGAAATAGGAAATCTTTTCAAGGCATGAAACCTCCCAGCAGGATTTGCTGTCATCATCTTCTCTACTCCAAAGCAGTCTGGAGACCAGCTTTCTGCAGAGAAGTGTTATTGATGATCTTTTTAAAGCTGATCCTCTTCTCATAATTAGAGAACTTAGACACATGGTCACCAGAATAGCTACTGCTATTCCTGAGCTGTTTACCTATCTAATATTAGGAATCTCTTAAATTGTTTTATATTACCTCTTTTGTGACAAAACTATTTCCAAGACAGCTGATGCTGTCACAGATGTAAGGGTAGATAGGTTCAGCCTAAGAAGTTATATTATACAGTCAGATCCCTTCTTATTAGGTATTTTGGATCCATGCTTTACAGTTAGGTTTGTCTCTAGAGTCTAGTTTTACATCCAGAAAGAAAGACACTGCTAAAATGTATAGTAACAAGCTGAAAAAAAAATGTAGTTTAATGCAAATAAGCATCCTACAGTGCAGCATCAGAGTCCAGGCTCAGGACTGGCAGCAGGAGCAGCTTCCAGACACACACCATCACAGGGGTGATTGACTCTGTAATCGCTGGTCTATCTCAATTGCCAGGAGGAAAGGTAGACTGAGCAGCTGCCATGTGCCTTTGCTAGCATCTGGGACGGGGAGGCAACTACTGCAAAGGGAGAAAAGCCACAGGGACTTGTCAGTGGCTTCTTCATTCTGGGAGTGGCTGGTTCAGTTGTTCACCTCTCGGAGCACTGAAGGGCTCATGCCATGAGTTGCAGAGGCCATTGCCTGTGGCAACATGAGCTGAAAGGAAAGTGCCTTTCCATACCAGAGGGAAATGAAATCTCACCCGGTATTTCAAACTGAAAATGAAAATTTTCCAGTCTCCTGGATTCCTTCTTTTTTTTTTAAACAAAGGATTCTTGTATCTCTATGCCACTCTGGGAACAGGTTACATGCATTTTAGTGGCCTTTATTTTGCCAGGCAGTGCTAGGAACCAAATTCTAAATGAGAACTGAGCATTTGGTGTCTGAGAAAGGGCTTCTGTAAAAGGGTAGTGCCCAAAGATGGGCTCCAGCTTTCTCCTGGAAGGTTAATTCATCTGGCTATCATGTTAAAGAAGATTCACAACTTCAGATAGGTGTCTGACACATAGCCCATTACACCAACATTCAGAGCACACTCGTTAGTGAGATATTTTAAATCTGTAGTTTATTTTTAGTACCATGTAGCTATCCTATCTCCCTGTCCATTAGATGTTTGAATGGGCTCTCCTGTATTCTTCTGCAACCAAATCCAATCCTATGTCCTGCCTTTAGCAGGGATCTAGGTACAGTTTTATTCAAGACTGCTCATGGTCATGTAAACACTGGCTGGACAGATCCCACAGCTCTCCTAGTCCTGTCAGACTCAGGTGCTTAGGACCTCAGCACAGTAGGCTCTACTGAGTTTGGCTCACCCAACTTTTTGGCAGTGGTATTTCAAATGTGGGACTTCTGCCCAACCTGTCTGTCTGCCAAGGATTTCAACTTTTTGTCATGGGAGATGTTACTGGGTTGGGTTGAACTAGCAAAGAAAACAGTTAGGCTACTAGCTATTCCAAATCCAAGGCTCACTATGTTAGCTTAAGCTTTACACTCTGAGAATGAGTGGTAGCTTGCAAAAGTAATCTTCTACCAAAAAAGGAAGAGTCCTCATGTGAAGCAATTAAGCTCTTTCCTCCCCAGATCACTGGTACCCCCAGTTATTCAGTTTTCATGCCACCATTCCTACCACTACTATTCATTTCCCTTTTACTCCCTGCTATCCTTCCTAGCCTCTCACTTCACATTTAGCCACTGGTCTCTGTTTCTCTGTTACAGACATTTCACAGACACCGGGGCTCTTCATCTGATGTTTATTTGCAGCTAGTCCCAGGCCCTGCGCGCCTCTGCCTCGTTCTCAGTATCCATGGGAACATCCTCATTGTCCCATGGCTCAAAGCAGGGATTCAACATCCACCTTTGCTTCAGAGAGTCACTCCTCATCTGCTGCATGAAAGAGTGCCCTGCCTTCCTACATGATGCAGAGTTTGAGAATAGGCTTTTCTACATTAATTCTGTATTCTTGTGTCCATCTTTTAAGTTTAGAAACTCTTCTTTTGCCAGGATCTGAGAAGACAAGAGCTTTTTTCCTAAACTTTTGTCTGGCAGAAGTAAAGCCACTGAAGGCAGTTTCCCAGCCTCTGTGTGTCCTCCCTGCTAGCTGGCTATGCTCATTTGCATGCTTCCTCCCCACCACAGCACCATGTACCCACCTCAGGGTGCTGGGTGAGATATTCAAGGGCAAATGCTGCTGCTTCCTCTGGGGAGAAGGGAGCAATGGTCTGGACCATTACCATGCAGCCCCGGTAAGTGCTGTTCCCTAAATCAAGTCTGGGGAAAGACTTGAGCTGTAACAGAGAACATTTTCTTCTTCATGCATTCAGAACCTGAATGAGGAGGGACACACCTCAAGCTCCTGCCACTCCAGGCACCACAACTGCTTAACAATTCAGTGCAGATACTGAGTCCTGGGCCTAGAAAGCTGATGAATCCTTCCTGAGGAGCTCTGCCTTCCTCTGGGGTACTTTCTACGTGGCAAGTCCAGCAGAATGGAGCAGCTCAAGCTTTCTAAGATCTGTGTTCACTTGCTGTCTCTCAGCAGGGGATCACTGCTTGCCTTACCCCCATTGACACCAGGGAGGTCCATAAATCAGCTGCACAGTGATAGCGCAGCACTCCCAATGCTCATTATGCATCTCGCTGCTGGAGAAAAACACCACCTTTGGTGCCAAGTACATTAGGGAACATGTCTGGGTTTAAAAGTACTCCATGGGAGGGAATCACAACATTACCAAAGCTTGGCCTCTTGCATCACAAAGGCAGAGCATGCTCCTCACCATGTTTCGGTTGATAACAAAAGCCCAAGGCCAACAAACAAAATGAACAGCTTTAAACAACAAAGCTGCTGGTTTTTGTATACAGTGTTTGTTGCCACAATCTGGCCCAGAGTCACCATCTCAGATTTCCCTGCCAGAATGATGGAAATATAAATAGGGGCTATAAACCTAAAATATTTCCATCTTATGCATCCAAAGGATAGAAATTATAGTCTCTTAGAAAGGAAAATGTTCGAGGGTAGTGAGGTAATGGGACCTGGTTACAGAGCTCATTTATCTGAAAAACTTTAATACTGCATAGAAATTTTTCCAATGTCCTTGATACAACCTCTGCTAAAGTATAAAACAATCCCATGTTTCAGTGGAAAAGCCCCTTCCATGCCTTCAAGAATGAACGGCTGAGCTCCATTCTGGGTATAGTTTCAGCTGCTGTTTCCAGAGATTCCTGAATAGTTCTGAAGACACACCATCAGCAAGGAATGAAATCTGGCTGCTTGAAAGATAATCTGTCGCCTGTTGGCTTACCTAGAAAGGGCATCACTTTCCTGGGCATCTCTTGAGAGTTGCTGCTGTTGAACCATAGGAGTCCCTGTTCCAGTCTTGCTAAATAATATTCTGGAAGTTCATGAGTCACAGCACTGGATAAGGGGCTCTGCTCGTATGATCAATTACATTACCATGCCTGCCCTTTACTTGTTGACTCATAGCTGTAAGAGCCTGGGATATGCTGTGTCTGTAGTAAACTGATTAAGGGGGAGTGTATGTCAATGTACGGATGTGTACAATAGCTTTTTGAAATCCCTCATGATCTTCCCACCCACTGGGCATTGCTTCAATATCGAGTTCAATCATCAGGAAACAAACTTTCTCCCTCATCTGCGTCGCACATTGCAACGAGCTTGCCAAATATGGCCAAGCTTTTAGCAAGAAAAGAGAATCCCCCACCAGTGAATTTATGACCCTTGGCTCTGCCTGTGGCTTGTTCCTGTGCATGCCTGAGTGACATGGAAACTGCAGCAAATCTCTTTGGCCTGTTTCTACACTCTCACACTTGCAGCTATGCTGGATTTTTCCTTTTTTTCATGACTACAGTTTTTGGTTTGTTTTGTTACTTTCTAACGCAAGCAACCTATGACGGGAGGCACAAAGAAGAGTGATACGCTATAATGGAAAGGGGAGGGATGGAGAAGAAACAGGGGGGCTAGAAGTGTTGCTGACTGTTTTACAGTAAAACATCCCCCTCATCTCTTCCAGGTCCTTCAAGCCCGACTTTGCCCTGATTCGACAGCATGCCTACAGTATGGCACTGGGAGAGGACTTCCGCAGCCTCATCATTGGCCTCCAGTATGGCGGCATCCACACAGTCAACTCCCTCTACTCCATCTACAACTTCTGCAGCAAGCCCTGGGTGGTAAGTGGTGATCTAGCTCTACTGCATGCCAACACTGCAAAGTAGCTGTGTGCTACCAATAAAGCACCCAACTCAGTTTCCAGTCTGTTTCATAGGAATAACATCTCTTTAGGTTAAAACCACCATCTAAACAACCTTAGCAATCCAGCTGGGAATTCTTGGGAGAAAAAAAACCAACAACATCTGCAATGCTTCTTTACTAACCTCTAGTAACATCAAGGTGCTATTTCCTCATCCTGAGTAGGACGTTTTGCCTGTCCCAGATTCTAATGTGTCACAAACAGCCAACAGTAAGGTAACTCATTTTTTGTAAGGCAGAGTGGATGAATAGCAATATATTAATAATATCAGATCAGTAATAGCACGTCTCTGTCCTTACCAAAACATAGTAAAAATACCTTAAAGGAAACATTAGCATTCACTCTCTTAAAGGATTTCTGAACTATGTTGGTTTTTGCATCTTTTATTACAGGTACACTTGTGGTAGCCAGGTGCCCCAGGCTAAAATTATCCATTCCTTGCAGAAGTGTAACTTGCACTCGTCTTCTCTTCCTACTTTTTTCTGGGTAGGAAATTAGCTGAAAAGAAATGGAAGAAGAGTAGAGAGATGATTTCTTCAACAACTAGGTCTAGGAAAAAAGAGAACACAGATGACAAAGACTTGGGAAAGAGTCAAAAGGAAAGGGGAAAGTATGCACAGTCTTTCAGCAGTTTCAGAAGGAAATACAAGATTATCACAAAATGTTGCTTCTTTGAGCCAGAGAGACTGCACCCTAGAAACACCTTGGGCTGAATCAGCTCCTGGGGAGAACAGGACAGTGTTTTGACATTTTGCCCTAGAGGAGGGAGCCTTCTTCACCTCTTCACCTACTTTGTAAATTTTGTTAAGTTCATCTGAAAATCTCAGAAAACCTTAAAAAATATTGTCATGGACTTGTCTCGGCCCCAAATAAAGGTTTGTCATTATTCTCCAGACCTGTTTTATGACCAGCTTTAAATCAGGAGTTGCTGCAGGAGCAAGACAGCCAGAGGAATGAGGCTGGCCATGATGAACTACAGGAGCAAGGCTGGCCACAATAGCACCTGCAGGAAGAATTCATGCTGATACCATTTTAGGGTCCACATCTGGATCTTCCAAGCAATTTTATCCCAAAGTGCCCTCTATGATCACTGATACTCCCAGAATGGAAATTTCCCTGCATTGTTCTAGATCCAAAGCAGGAAATTACAAGCTATATGGATGTGACAAGGAGCTGGCACTCTCCAATATGTTTCCCATGGAAAACTTTTAGATACGTTTTCAGGAATTCCCCTTACTCATTGTACAAATGTAGCTTGGGGTGAGACAGAATGTTTACAGCAAGTGGTAACTATCTTCCTCATGACCTAATTAAGTCTCTTTTTGTTGTTTTGTTTTCCTTGGAATAAAAATCCTGTTAGTTTTCAGTGTGTTCGTTGGTAGTTCAAATCCAGCTGAGGTCTGTAATAACTCAGACCTTTATTTCCATGACTATGCACTGCTGGATTTAACTCATTTCTTAACAAAAAGGTACCAGTGTAATAGATATTAAGTTTTCTCCATTTTCATCCCTTTTAAGACATTTGAGACTTTTGTTGAGACCAAAAGCAAGGTCCTGTCTTTTCCAAAAATGTTGCAGTACAGTAATGAGAGTAGTGAGAAAAACTTCACTTTTCCATTACTGTATAGGCAGATGATGCGCATTTGGCCTCAGTCCCCATTTGAATTATGAAGGTTGCTGGGAATGGGAAGAGGAGGAAGAGAGGGATCAATACCAGGCTTAGTACAACACCTTTGCATTGTTTACAACAGTTGGTCCTACAAACACAAGCGTGTTGACCCCAGTGACCAGACAGCAAGCCCCTGCATTTACACTGGCTTTTGCTGAGGAAGACAGGCGTGTGGCCTATTCCATCTGATTCTGGGGTTGAGTCAGTCAGGGTTTAGCTGACATTTTTCAACTCATGCCTTGTAATTACGTTTCTGATGGTGTGTAGGGGCCACAGGATGTGACAGGTCTGTTTTTAGGGATCTAAAATAAAAGAAAACAAACTCAGCACATTAGGGAAAAAAAAAAAAAAGACAAGAAAAAGCAGGGCTGGCAAGGCAGTGTGGGAGAAAGTGGATCTGCCAGTAAGTTGGCTCTAGCTATTCTGGGTCCAGTTGTGCCATGCTTTCCTCACAGGGAATAGAGCTGGCTCAGACAGCCTTCTCAGAGGAGTCAAGGAAACCACTCGTAAACACTAAAAGCAAGTTTGCAGAATGCCTCCTTTCCCTGCTCCCCCTCCCTCCCCATCAACCCCCAAACCCATGATTGTAACACACAAAGTAATCTAAGGGTTCAGATGGGATCTGAGCTGATATTTGGCACAACTGAAATTATCAGGTTGAAGTTAAGGCAGAGATTGCACTGGGGCATTTGAGGGAAGAAAGCTTCACTGGCTGCAGAATGAGAAATTTTTGATTTTGTGATAGCTGGGAAATGAGAGATAGGGACAAACCTCCCAGTCCAGGTTCCACTCTGATTGCAAAACAGGCATCTTGAAATATGGGATCTGCTTAACAAGGATTACTGGAAAATTTTTGGACCTAGAAAACAGTTGAGATAGATGAAGAAATGAAATTAAATACCCCTGGGAAATGTGCTTTTCACTCTCCCTTTTTATTTTTTCCAAAAATGGTTCCATTTCATAGAAATGTTTATGATTTTGTGGAGGGGGATGGAAGTGAGACTGTTTTTTCTTGGCAATTTTAAACAATGTTTTTTCTCAGCAACTCTAATTACAATCAGCTGAGTTTGAGCTTGAGTTTGCTCAAACATGCAGCCCCATTTTTTGATGCCATTTGCCAGGTTTCCAGTACAGCAATACACAAATGTCTTCAAAGGTTAAAATCTGCATTAAACACAGGCACAGTTTGAAATAGGTATTTCTGAAAAACAAACAAACAGATGTATTTGGGGGGATGTCACACACCGAGAAACATCTGAGAAGCCTATATCTTAAAATGATCCCAGAATTATTGAGAAATCATCCTGTAAGCACCCTAAACACAATACCTCAACCACTAGTAACAATTTTTGTGTTTTAAAGGTTACAATACAAAATACAGTGGGAACAATGCTCAGAGGAGTACTCATACTACATTCAGGAACGTCCATAATTGTAAGGCAACTTTTCTATCTGTAAGACTGCAGGAAACTTCAAGTCTTGAAGACAGTCATCTACAGAGTCCAGGAGACTCCTAGCCAAACTGTTACTGACCGTCAAGGGATACAGGTCCCATTATGTATGACCTAGGCACGTTCAAAATGTGCAAAAGGCCTTGAGATCCACTGAATGGATCTTTTTATTTCTCTGTAAAGACACCCTGCAAATAGCTCTGATGTCCAACCAGTCAGGAAAGGCATCTCATTTCCATACATGTTCCAGGTATATAAATGAGGCTGTGGCACATTGCCTTGCCTTGTGTCTCACTCTGTGGTTTGGATGCAATCTCACTGTATCCAGCAGAACCACAGAAAGTAAGAACTGATACCAAAATGTGGAAGGTGTAGCTATATCTATCTGAGCTGCTGACAGTAACTCATTCCTACCCATCTAAAATGGATTGGGAGCTGCCACTTGAGCTCTGCTATCAGGTATCCGAGAGGCTGCTGCACCATAACAACTGCCAAAAAAAAGGAAAAAAAGGAGGGAAATGTCCCAGGAGGGTCAATACCAAAGTCAGATACCTTTTTGCATGCTTGGCACATGGAGGAGGTTCCCAGATGGCTGAGCCTCTCATCTGTCCATCTGAAACACTTGCTGTTTCAGCAACAGCCAAGAACCGTATGCTTCAGAAGGAAGCCCAAGGAACAATTCAGGATACTGTCTGTCCTCTGCACAATTGTTCTAGTTATTTTGTTTGAGCTGTTTTCGTAGGATAAACATATGTCACCTCAACATCACTGCGTCCATGGCTTGCCAGGGCTGCGTGCATGCACAGCAAGAGGCATGTGCTGCTCTCAGCCATGGTGTTTTTCCTCCTCTCCCTGTCTCTGTCTCATTTTGTTTAACTTTTAAGCCATGTCTGCTCACTTCGCTAGTCAAAACAGGGCTTTATTTTTCTTCTCTAGGATGTGCAGGGCTAGTGCAAGTAGTTAAGAGAAGCAGGCTGTCCTCCTTCCCCAACATCAATACCCTCTTTGCCAACAATAATTATTCTACACAGGGAGTTTTTTCTCTTATCTGCTGATGCATGCAAGGGGAGGGATGGTGTTAGTGATGGGATATGCCACTGCTTGATGTTTTCTGGGTTTTCTTACATGCCGCATTTTGACCTACAAGATTAGGAAAAGGATTCTTTGCATTTGTCTGCAGATCTGGCAGCTGCCCCTTCAGCATGTGGCCTGAGTCTGGCACACACCTTGTAGCCTAATTTTTTGGAACTTCAGCTGCATTTTGTTTACACCCATACCACCCTGCAACTCCCAAAGGGATATTTCTTCTCAACTACCAACTGAAGTTTCAACTTCTTATAGATAAATGCTTCTGCTTAGCCTAGCCATGTAACCAGGAGAAGAGCCTTGACGTCGCTACTCACCAGAAAACTTTCTCAGTAGCTCTCTTTTTATCTGCAATGTAACCTTGAGGTTGCAATTTGGTACATTTACTGGCTTTAGCCTTGCTCAGAAGTGCTCTGAACATGTAAGATTAGGCAGTTGATGCTACTGGCAAGAAAGAGAGCTTTCTTTCCCTTTCCTTGTTCCCTCGATGTCTATCTCCTTCCCTTAATCTGTGTGCACCTCCCTCAGGTGACACAAAGATGTCCTTCAGGATGAAGGCATTTTGATGGGGAACTGTACTGTAAGGACTTACAGTAAGACTTGGCCCAGACTGGAGGCCTTTATTAATTTAACTTGATTTTACCCAATTCTAGGCGTCTTGAAAACTAAATTCAGTTTCTAAATTACTTTGCAAATAGGTCATCAATAGAGAATTCAGTCACATCTGCCAGCTCAGCAGGAACCAATATTCATACCTGTGAAGCAATCCCCAATAATTTTATTCTCCTAATATCCATGAAAATAATTAAGGTACCTTATTCAGCTTTATTTCCCCTTCTGCACAGCTGCCAGCCTCACCACCAACAGCACTGCCACTTCAGCATTGTCCACAGGAATAGGGCTATACCTCCTGAGAGAGAAAGCAGGGTGGCTAGGTGTGTGATTGTAAAGAATCTAAGCTGCCCCTGAGATCTGGAAGGTTTCTTGGATATGTATCACCTCTTACTCTCTGTGGTATATCAACCATGCTTCGGCAAAATTTTCTGTCATGGTTATTAAGTTCTCTCCTATAGTTGGGGGGTTTTCTCCAGCTGATCAATGATAGCCTGAACAGTGAGGCTGCAGACAACTTACAGAATAGTCTGCTTGCTTCCAGATGGCTGAAATAGAGCAGGAATTTGCTGTGCTACACTTCTGTCAGGGTTTTGGTACCTGAACAGAAATCAAAACTCAGTCCTACCATGGGGAGTTTGGTGTCTGGTTGGGCACAACCCTGAAAAATAAACGGTGAATAATAGTGGTGATAATGGTGAAGTTCATGAGGACATGTGGGGACAAGGGCAAATGTTTACGCTTGTACATGAAACACCAGCACTGTGGCTTTCCCCATTCATGTCACATACTGCTTTTTCTAGATACCCTCCTTACAGACTGGTGCCACCCTCAGACCTCTCTGGTAGGTGGGAGAGGGGTAGCAGATGATCTTTCCTTTCTCCTGTCATGCATGAGGGACTGTCAGGAGACCCTTGGATCATAATAAATATCAGTTATGATTAACAGCATGTTCATGTTTCCCTGGTCTAACACTCAAACCAGATAGCACTGTCAATTCCCTCTGATCATCTCTGCCCCTTAACAATTATCCTTTCCTTCAGCTCAATGAGTAAACATGCCTTGCTTTGGTTTGGCTGTAGGGCAGAGAGCCAAAGGAGAACTTTGATTTATTTTCCCTGCTCAGGAGTGGTGGCACTGATTTCCTGCCTGGTCACTCCTCTGAGCCCTTTACCAAGAATGGTCCCGCACCCTCTCTCCAGCCACATTCGAAAGCAAAGCTTGTTTATAGGAGATCTGTAACTAAACTCAAATTGATCCCCTTCTGGCTCTTGAACTCCTTTGTTCTTAGTCCAAGGTTTGTGTACACAGGCTGGCTTGGCCCTGGGTAAACACAGCAACTTCTTATTTTCTTGCTGCTCTCAGGTCAAGAAAGCAAGGTGGGAAAGGCATCATAACATGTTTCTCTCACCTGCTTCACCAATATCAGAACATTTTGCAAGCACTTACCTGTTACACAATAAGCCACTGACTTCCACTGTGTCTGTTTTTTGTTCCCCTCCCCTCACCCCAAGTTCTCTCAGCTCATTAAAATCTTCAACTCGCTGGGTCCTGAGAAGTTCCCCCTTGTGGAGCAAACATTCTTCCCAAGCTATAAGCAGATGGTGAGTATCTTTGCTTTCTTCTGATGCCAGCATGGACGGGGGAGAAGCAACAAATGTGAGCTGGGCACAAGAGATGGTGGTGGGAATGCTGGGAAGAGTCTCGGTTTTACTTACAGGCAATTACTAGCTAAAAAGCAATATGCAAAAAGAACTGCTCCAAAACCTCTTTCCTTTCTTGCCCACTCCTCCCTCAGATCAGGTACAGACCCTAAAAAAGTGAACAGTGGAAACAGGTCCAAAACCAAAGCAAAAATCTATTGTAAAATCTAGTCAACAAAAGATCATCCTTTATAGCAAAGAATCACTTTATTCAGACAAAGTGGAATTTTTCCCCTCCAGGAATTGTTTAAAATACATTGACAGTTTGGGATATGGGCCATAAGAGATGTTTATTTCACAACCTAAATTTGCTTGGTCTGTCATGTGGTTGCCATCCGTGAAATATTTTTCAGCCTGACTAGGTACTCAAAGTCAACTGGAGTTCTTGAAAAAGTTTGTTTCAGCTTGCAATGTTTCCTTTGCACAGTGGCTCTGGCATCTATTCTTCCTGTCAACAACTAAACACTCAGTGCCCTGTGCGGCTACTGGGCACTGTACCAAATGCTTAGGGCACCTTCCGATGGGATCTGTATAGGTGCCTTTAGTCCTGGAAAACATGGCAAAGCAAGTGGCTTTGTCTAAAACTCTTCATGTCTCTTGTTTTCCCTGGGTTAAAAGGGTAACTAGTCCTTCATGAATTTTTGCTCTCCACTTAAATACGTGAATTAGTGGCTCTTCTTACGTGGCTGAGGCTTTGATGAGACCTTATGTGAACCATGACCCCCTGTGTGAGCCACTGGCTGGCTGAGCTGCTTTCCCACATTTGATTGTGAACTTGAGCAGCACTGGCAGCCTAAAGATTAGGGTTGTTGAGGTGTCAGACTAGGGCTTAAATACATTCAAACTCCTCTTCTCTCACACACTTGTGGCAACACTGTGGACCAACCGCAATGCAGAATAGAGTGTAGGTACCTGATGGTGAGTATAGGCACCTACTGGGAGCTTCAACATTCAAAAGGAAGTTTCATTTAGATTTCTGTGAAATATCCCACTGGTGCTTGCTAGGTACCCCAAATACCTTGAAATGTCAGTCCTTCATCTCTCTGTTCCAATACTCTGTTTTCTACCTGTGCTGTGTGGACAACTGCACTTCCATACTTCACAGGCACATCATGAAGGTAAGTAAGTACATTCATGAGCACTGTGAAGCATTCAAGTAATGCAGTGGTAAAGAATTGTGTTATGACTTAAGATATAAAGAAATGGATGGTCCTTAAACACTATATGGTAGCTTGTTGCAGACTTTTAAGACAAATTAATTGATAAATCCTGCTGCATTTAATGCCGACTGATTTATAAAGAGGGTTTTGTGACAATGTAATGCTTCAGGATAGTTGTGACTTTGACCATCACTTCAGGAATAGCATTTTTTGAAGACTTGATGCAATAGGACAAGAGGAAATGGCCTCTAGTTGTGCGGGGGAGGTTTAGATTGGATTTGAGGAAAAGTTTCTTCACCGAAAGGGTTGTCAAGCACTGGAACAGGCTGCCCAGGGAAACAGTGGAGTCACCAGCTCTGTAGGCATTTAAAAGATGTGTAGATGTGGTGCTGACAGACATGATTTAATGGTAGACTTGGCTGTGCTGGGTTAATGTTTGGGCTTGATGATCTTAAAGGTCTCTTCCAACTAAAATGATTCTATGATTACGGTTTTCATTGCAAATACATTAATTAGTACTTTTAGCATTATTTTCTTGTCTGGAAATCTGATTCTTGACTCCTCAGCATGTAAATGCATTTGTTACCAGCACAGTAGTTTGTTTTAGCAGAGCACTGATCTTGATTTCATGTTTGTCATCTTTATAAATGATCACCTACTTGGAGATGCTATTGCTCACTCACAAAAGAATAGGGACGTCTTTAAGCTGTAGATAATCTCATCTGAACACAAACACTATTGTTGACATGCAAACTTGAGCAATCTGGTTTAAATCAGTAGCTTTCCAAAAACATTTACACAAGCAACAACCCGCTTTGGCAAATTCAGGGCAGTCCTTTCCAGGTGAGGGGTCTGCCTCATGGAATGAATCTATGTAACTTCTCAAGATCTTTTCTGGGTGCATCTTCACAGTATCCTGGGCTGTGAGAGGCTGAAAGGGCAAGTACTTACATTAAGCAAGCTCCATTGTTGTCATCACTCCAGTAAATACCTGTGAAATTTGCTTGCCCACTGTGTAGCAGCTTCTCCATGTGTCAGGTAGAAATACAAGGATCCCACTCTCCCGCTCTTTTTCCTCCGTTTCCTGGAGGTCTTTTCAAGCTGTACCAGTTAGCACTCACAAAATACATGATGGTCCTTTGATAGGTGACCCCCTGGAGGTGTTTATAATTAGTGTTATGATTTTACCTCTTTGCAATGTGATATACTTTAAGCAGTAAAGTTCTTGCATAAGAGATTCTCATCCACATCCACAACTTTCCAAAGCTTACTTTCTAAACCTTTGGATTAAACATCCAACAGTTTTAAAGATCTGTTTCATTCTTGCACCCGTGCAGCAAATAGAGATTTTCCTAAAGGAAAAGTGAGATAAAGGAAATTTTTTATTTAGTTGACAATGCTTTTTCTGAAGCTTCCTTCTCATGACAACAGGGCATTTAAACAGTAAAGAGAGGACAAAAGGCTCTGGCATTTCATAGCAGAAAAGATCCAAAAGATGAATCTCTCTTCCCTTTTCCATGGACATGTACCTTTCAACCCTCCCCTCAGTGATCAGTTTATTGGAAAATGGAGCTATCTGGCAACTGTTCTTCTAAGGCCCTCCTGGTGCTATGTGACAGCCATAATGACTGCCTTGCTCTGTAGTGACCCCCTATGGCCAGTTAACAAGCGGGATACATGAACTTCAGAAGAGATTTTTCACCTCTCCTGGGCTTATAAAGCCAACAACAATTCTCAGAGATCAACCTCTTAAAGAGAGGGACTGCTGGAGGGATCTTTGCCAAAGCACACGAATTGCCATAGGTGGAATATCTGCTTTGGGCCCAATAAAACAGTATCAAGAAAGGGAAGGAAATTAATAAATCCACTTGCAAATCCATTTGTGCACATCTCAAGTGGCCAGAAACTAATATAAGTGAAGCAGAGACAGAATGTCTGTGATAGAAATAAAACCACTTTACTGTTTAGAAGAAAAGGACACTATAAAAAGTGAACATTATGCAACATTACCTTAAAAGACAATATACATTCACTGAATATAAAATTTATAAATAACATGGAGGAAAACTGTAAACAGTGCTAGAAAATTTAGCAACAAATACATTCCTTCTGGACAAGATTTTTCACATGGGTTTGGTTCCCTCCCCAAGTTTCCATGACTATCAGGAACAGCAGAGTGGCTCTATGAAGGAAGGACAGTGTCAGAGAGGAGAAGGCAGTACAGGTAAAGCAGCAGCAAACGTTTAGCAGATTTTTAAGATTTTTCTCAAGACTGGTAGCTCCAAAACCAATTTATTCTAAAAAGGACACAAAATTTTTGCAGCTCCCTAAATTCTGTTCTGGCTTTCTAAGCTATAAAATACATTATAAGTGAGATATACTTTCAGAGGCATCTGAAAGAATGAAAACTTGTTCCTATGGAGGCCTTTGCTTTAACCAGTCTTTACTGTAAAAAACACAAGAGTGTGTTTGCCATCACCATGAGGTAGCATTTCACTCCAGCCAAATACGAATGGCATATGGTGATATATTTAGGTTTTATAATGGTCCTACCTAAACATCCATGTAACTCTTCAAAACATGGGAAATTTAGACCTAAAATGGCAGTTTTGTCCCATACAAGGGAGGTGGCAGCCTCCCAGATGAGGACTTTATTCAAGGTACTCCATGCACAGATCTCTTGCTCTCTACCACCTCCATTCTGGAAAAGGAAAATTGAATCCAATCTTTCCTAAACCTTCAATATATTTTCCATACTTTTTTTGTAATTCTAAAGGGGGAAAACATTCTCAAGCAAATAAGGAAAAATATCTATAAATAAGAAAGAGAACAGCAACAGTCTGGAAATGCATTAGGCATTTTTAAAAGTACTTTTAATAACGCTGGTATATTTAAAGCATGAGGGGGAGCCCTCATCCTGTACATGCCCAAAGGCTGTGCTCACATGAGCTGTGCCGTTGACCTTTCCTCTGAACTGAGGTTACAGGGTGAAGCAAGGAGCACATCAGAGGTAACAGGAAGGTATTTGTGCCACTGCAAGCCATTATATGGTCCATAGCCTAACATTCTGGGGAGAACTTCACACCTCCCTCCTCATAACTCCATGCCTGGTGTTCCCACTAATTGCACGGCCTGCTGTAACTGAGACAAGGTTTTGTCCATCAGCAAGCAGAAGGGACTTCGCAAGACAGAAGAAAGGAGAGTAGATAGAAAGGAAGAAGACTTTAAGTCTGATTTAGAGCCTGTTCAACCCATTTAATGGCTCCCTCCCACTTCAAGGGAGTCTTCAGTCAAGTTCTTAATGCAAGCGCAAGCTAAAGCTTGGCCCAGGAAATACATGTCCCTGATAGCACACATAGAAACAAAATTAAGAAGCTTCCCAAAAGAAATGTATTTACTGGATTCTTCCCCCTCCTTTTGGCTCCACATTTTTAAAAGCCTTAACAACTGTTTCTTTACACAGCAAGGGGAAAGATTTAGTACCAAACCCTCACCCTTGCTGGTCTAGCTTTCTGCATCTCCAAAATATTTTACTGTCTGCAATATAACATGGGAATACGCTTCATTTTCTGGTAATGCATCTGTTGTTTTGTTGTTTACAAAGCACATAGCTACATTAAGTCCTACTTAGGGACACAAGTCCTCATAGTATTAGAATGCAAATATTTTCACAATAATTTGAGTGCAATATTGTGATGTCTCAGCTAGCTAAATGAATCAGTGACAGGTAAAATATGCAGAGCTGCAGTTTAATGAAAATTCAAATCAAGACTTCACCGCATCAAGGGGCATTTTCATTTAGCCTTCCAGAGCCGTGAAAAGAGGCTACAGCTCAAAGAGACATCAACTTTCCAAAGTCACCTTGAGCTTGAGGAGGACCATCTCCAGTGATCCCGACTCCACACAATACAAACAGTGAGGGTGGCGAGGCCGGCTCCACTCTGCCCTCAGTGACCCTCAGACATTTTATCAGCTGTGCACAGCTCACACAAAGATTGCTCCACTGTGCCCAAAGCCCAACCTCATACTCTGCAAAAAAAAAGGGGCAATATTCTGACCTACCACCTGATGCTATGACGAAGCACTCTACTCTCCCTCTCATCTCCAACCCATAATTTAGGAGTAGTCACAGGGAAGCGGACTTCTGAAAAATGTTCCAAGCCTGAATCACAGGAAAATCCAAAAGACTTTGTGTGTTTTGTGTTGCGTTGCCACTCAGAGCAGCTGGAAAAAAATACACAGCAGACCTAGGCACCTCTTACATCAACTTTTTGAAAATGCCCTTTAGAGTTCATGTTAAAAATGAAGTTATGTGCTTTTTGCTGCAACAATTCATCTAGTAAATGGGGCATTTCAGGGGATGTACAGCTGGCAGAGCTCTGGTAGCACGCAAAGAACTTAAAAACACATCAGGGGTCATCTCAGACACCCTTTCCTTTCCATTTGTCAAGGAGTTCCCCAAAAACTCTCCAGTAATTGATATCACTGACTGTAAAATGCTGTATTGCCCCAAGCTGGAATCATTGCAATGCTTTTTTCCTGCTGGTTGCAGCTCTGCTTTCTACGTGGAATGAACTGAAGATATATGGAAACTTAAGATAAATAATCATAATACAAAAATGAAGTTAAGCATAATCTTCTCCCTGCCCAAGCCCTCCCCATCCTCAGTCACCCATTTTGTCAGCACCCCTTCTTCACCATCATTAAAACTTAAAATACTTTTATTTGATAAGAAAAATTATATTATAGTTTTCTTAATAAAAAACAAAATAGAACAAAAAAACTTCTCCAGTCAACAGCAAAGGACAGGACAGTAAGGCTCCTCCTCCCACATCACTGCAGGACATGGTATGAGCACATGCACAGCGCTATGCTTTAACAGTGCCTAGAGGGAAACACAACACTTGACACAGAAGGAATCCTCTGGGCTGCTGAAATTTTATGATCCCAGCCAGCACTTATTAGGAGACCACTTTTACTTGCCTAGCCCTGCCACACACTTCCTTTCACTATATAAAAACAAATGCAGCTAGTGTAGCTGCAGGAGAGGAACTGTGGTGCAAGGAGGTACAGAGGAAACAATGACTGTAGCCACTACTGCAGATACACTGGAGCTTCAATATCTTAAAAACAACTCACTGACTCGGAATGTCAATATTTCTGTCTTTAAAACACAATCAAACCATTCTTTTGTAACACCAAAAAAATCCACTTCCTGCCAAAAATAGCTTATGTCATTATGTGTATATACATCCTAGTTCAGCAAAACACTAATTTGGCAATAGAATTTTTATATACATATGTAGTAAGAGCTCTAGCAAATCTCCCCTTTCCCTCTTCCATGTGATTGATTTACACTTGGTAGTTTTGCATCTGTTTTGTTTAAGGTGTTCACAAGCTGGTTTTGCTGTTGAAGCTAAGCTGCAAAAATTTCAGGGGCCAATGCTGCTCAGAACAGGATCGCACAGAACTTCATCTGCTCTGCTATAGGTGGATTTACCTCCCTGAACATAGGGGATGGAGCTTTTGTTTTTTAAACAACAAAAATACAAAATACTCTCTCTTTTGTTCTGGAGAAAGCCAGAACTTCAAACATGCACTTGTACTGTGACTGAATTAGCTAGGACAATCAGTCAACAATGCTTTTACCAAATGATGTGGCCAGACACACCAGGTGAATTCTCCTACTGCTGGAGTCAATCACATTCCAGTCTCTCCCATAGAGGAGGATTTCTTTTGGACGTAATTTTTTCCAGAGTTTAGGCTGAGTTTCTTTTCAGCTTGTTTCATTTGCCAATCTGATTAATGAAACCTGTTTTCCTTCAGATAGATTTGTCTACATATTTTCAGCACTTAGTGCATGAGGAGGGGTGATAGGAAGCCAGCATAGAAGAATACAGTGCCCAGTTGGCACAGTTTTTAGATTTTTGTTTTCCTAAAAAAATAGAGATTTTATTGCTACAGCTAACAATACATGTAAGAGAGCAAGAGCTCCACCTTTTTTCTTTTTTCCCCCCTCCCTCCCATTTTTCCCTCTGGTGTGCAAAAGTAAGCTCCCAAATGTCATCTGATCAAAATGAGTGGTATCAAAAAAATGGAAAAGATGATTACAAATTCAGTAAGGTAGCACAGACTTTGTTTTTCTTTTCTTTCTTTTCTTTTTTTTTTTTGCTCCTTTTTCTTTTTTAAGTGTTCGAAGTGCTAAAATTTGCATGAAAACAGGCACTAATTTCATTGTCATCATCATGGTCTGGTAAGAGTTAGTGTCCAAAGGAAGATCAGCCACAAGTAAGGGAGAGGGGAGATAAGGAAGGGATATCGTGCTCAGGGATCTGTGGCATTGATTATCGTTTTATCTGGAGGTGCCCATCCTCTGTACCAGCTGCAGTAACCTTCCACCCTCTGGATGCAGGCATAGTGCTTCGCTTGGTATCCTGAGTGGCCGAAGTTGGAGAGCATATCTGTCCAAATACACTCATTCTTGGAGGTGGCAAAGCAGGGCAAATAGTAGCAGGGCCTGATCTGCAATTGTAAAGAGCAATCAGGTAAAACTACATGGAAAAAAAACGTTACATAAAATGTCTTTTTACCAGAGACAAAGGATTCAAAATTCCACTCCCTCAACCCTTGCTTACTAACCCAAAATCCAGCCTCAGTTCAGTAAGCACATAAGCAAGTGCTTAGCTTCACATACACAGGTAATTCCAGAGTCAAAAGGGCTTTTCAGGTGCAGAAAAGCTGAGTTTGTGTCTATGTTTTTGCAGGCCTGGGGCCATGCGCAGAACTCTTAGTGCCATTGCCAGGCTGTGAGGTTTTAAGCACTCACAGTATTTATGCAGGAAAAAAGCTGGACATATCTTGCCAAGCCTCTGGTACCTGACTTCATTCACCTGCAATAGATTCTACAAGGATTCTGAAAGTCTTCCCCAACACCAGTTAACTCAACAGGGTATTAAAAAGGCAGGCATAGACTCTCCATTTTTATATCATTGTCACTTCTCTGGTCTCAACACTACAGCAAAGCTTTACTTTTTCCCTGTAAAAGTTGTTGTCCTCCATTTCTCTTCCTGGCTGTTCACTGGTATTACCAGCAAGGCAAAACAGAATTCTGGGGTTTGAATGTCTTAATGCCACCTAATTAGAGACGCACATACCTTGCATCCACAGCCCAGATGATAACGATGATTCAGTCCTTTACGCTGCGACAGAGTCAGCCGGTCCCATTTCTCATACCAGTTGCACAGGCCTGTGTAAACCTTCCCTTCATACACACGGCCTTGAAAACAGAGACATGGTCACAAGTTAGCACTTCTCAGCTCGAGCACTTTTCTCGTTTCCTGAGATTGCTAATGCTCTCAATATGCTTGGCTTCAGTCACTGTTCAGCAAGTGCTTTCTTTTTATTAACTGGTTCAGGAATTTCTGGCCAGCAAGATTACAACACTTCTGTAAGTTAGGAGTGTTGCGCCTGTTGTAAGCACCAGCAATAACATGCAGGTGAGTAATGCTGTCAAGCTCCTCTCAAGAGCAGAGCAAAGTGAATTGACACTTTCCTTAGAAACAAGACTTGGCAACTGGCACTTCTCTATCTCCTGTCATCCCCCCCATCTCATTTCTCCAGCTCATTCCGAAATGGGTCTTCCATTTCTGACACAGGCGAGTAGCATCCACTTCCCTGTGACAGACATGCCAGCTCAGGTATGAACTGGCAGCTGTGGACTATCATACAGCATATTTGCCACAACATCACTGGGTGTAAGAGATACTTTAGGAAAGAGGGAAATCTAGGCAGTGAAATGACTCAGTGTTAGAGAAACACCAAAATACTGCTGGCCATCTTAACACTTGTGAAGCTGCGTATAGAGCTGTCTACACAGCTGCCTATATCCTTAGCAGGTAGTACGTATAGAACAGAAAAGGCTTTCATTATGAAGTAGTACACTGTCCTTTACCTGTAATCAGATATTGGTACTTGTTGACCTCCAGCTTCACTCCACAAAGACTCTCAGAGGCTTCTGTGTAGATGTACTGAACATGCGGCATTATCTGGAAGCCCCTGTACATCTAGAGAAAGAATAAAAATCTTTTAAGCCATCTTAAGATAACAACTTTTCACTTCAGATTCTTTACAATCTACGTTCCTAGACTGTGGTGGCGAGCAGTGAACTTTAAGTGTTTTCAGGGGTGAAGGACAGTTAACAGCACTAGCTGGACTCTGATGGAAGTCTCCCCAGCAGATCTGCTGGTAAAGCAGAGCACCCACCTGCTAACAAGCCATTGCAATTCAGCACAGGGACCACTTTTTCCCACTCACATTAGTTCCAGTGGCACTGAGTGAGCAAAGCGCCAATACTGCAAGCTCTGCCAACATCCTGAACCATTTTTCCCCTTATATAGCTCATAATTAGGGAGAAATTAAATTAGTTCAGGTTTGGAATCTTTCTCCTTCATGTGATTTAAACAACTTCTTCCAAACTACGGGATTTTTCTTTTAAACAATGACCCTATTTTCTAGTGTTGCTGCTCTAAGAGTTTCAAACCTTTGGTGCTTGATCTAAGTCATCAAGCCAGACACCTCCTTCTCTAATGCCCAGCATTCGCAACTCCTGCTGACCTCAGCAAGGTCTTAATGTTTCTCTAACTAAATGAATGCAGAAATAGAATTCTAGCCCATCTCCTAAAATTAGCCCAGTACTGAAGAGTGCCATAAAGAAAATATCGTGTACACGTCATTCCTCTACACTCCTTCTCCTTTTTCATCTTTCTTACCATTCAGTTTAATTGAAATATGAAGCCACAGACATACCAGCACTTGGATTGAGTCAGAAATTAGCATATGTCCCTGTCTGACCTGACCTTAATGCTGCAATTTAGGGAAGCTCATGAGCACCTGTTACTAGCATGCTGAAGTCTGTGCATAGCAATGAAACAACTACTGCATGTGAACATCAGACCCAATAAAAACAAACCCTATTTTTGAAACATGGAGGGTGACCTTCCTGAAAATTTCATCTTTAAAATTTTGGTTATCTTGTCAAAGCATTCAGACTCCCACCAACTGTAGCAACAGCCAATGTTTACAAGTTGAAGAAAAACAGTAAGAGTCAGTGAGAATCATAGTTTCATAGTATTTCCCAGCCTATCCTTTTCTCTGTCAGCTTTATTGATAGAGAGCACATTCATGTTCAGTTCAGTTTAACCATAAACATTAAAGCAAGGCAAAATAAGAAAAAAAAATCCTAAACAATCCCAGAGCTATAAATTTTGCTGCAGTGTCACCTAAGACGTGGTATTCTCCTCCAGGCTGTATTCTATTTCTTGAAATCCCCCATTATCTCAGGGTATTTCACAATTCCCCCAACTCCTTTAAAAATAACAAACCTTTTTTCTTTTAGAAAGAATGTCTGTTATTTAAAGATTTTATGCTAGGGCCAGATACTGCATATTAAAATATAAGAAACTACTACTAATTCTGCTATACTGAGAGGTCAAACTACCTTCTGGGCATCCAAAGAATGTCTGCCAGGTTTCTTTTCTCCTTGACTATATTACCCCAATCAGCATAATATTATACCAGTATCACAACTCAGCAACAGCACTGCTGTGTACAGTAAAAGACACATTAAAGGGTTTGCATTTTCCAGCCTTCCTTCTACACTCAGCAAATATGCAAGGAAAGTATTTTTTAAATGAATTATACTGTATCAACAAAAGTTCACAGATCATGTTTGGAATACACCATTGTGTCCATAAGTCAGCAAAGTCTTTCTATGAATATGGAAGAACTGAACCTTGCCTAATGTCTACTTTATCCCTGCAATTTTCTTAGTATGGGATGATGTACCCGTATTTTCCAATTCTGATCAAGATAGCTGGAGACCTAGGTTCTAGCACAAGCATCATGTCTGTTCTGGATGAGTTCTTCAGCTCTCAGCACACTTCTGTTCCTCATCTGTAGAACAGCTCTGCTTTGCTTCCCAAGGGTATTTTGAGGAAAGGCACATAGAATAAAGATATGTTCAGACCCCATTCTAGTGGGTGTCCCACCAAGAAGCTATAACAGTACCCAAGCAGATAAGACTAGCTAAGATAAAAGCTGGGGCTGCCCAGCCTCTCCAGACAGCATATTATCTCCATTACAGAGGGCTACAAGCTGTGCATGTGCAGTACAAGTGATCTGCCACTCGAGTGCTAAGCTCCAAGTAGTGTTGTGCTAATTAAGTACCTGTGCTATAAAGTCTGCATGTGCACAGGCACATTTTGAGTACATTCTCGCCCCTGCAGAAAAGGCTACAAGCTAGATTAATCATTCCTCTGAGAAGCTGCTCAGGCCCTTCCTCCAGGACCCTCCTAGTCATCACTCCTCACACCTTCTGCATCACCAAGCTCAACATGAGTACCTATGAAGTAACTAGGGATGCTGAACTGGGGTTTCTTTTTCAACTCCTGGACCTTATTTCCTGTTCACATTGCCATCAGGGACACCACTGTCAGGGTTGCTGAAGGAAGCATGCTCAGCCTCTCAAAAAGCACTTTAGCTCACCCCTCAGTGACCCTCATCGGTGATAGTAACTGTCACACTAATTGACACAGTGCTGGGGCAGACAGAGCCTTGTCGCATCCTCTGATGACTAAAGAAAATTCACCGTGACCTTGGTTCTCAGGGGAGGAAAAAAACATTTGGCAAGGGGGAATCTTCTACAGAAGCCCTCTCTCAAAACAAATAAAACAATACCTTAAGCATTATTTTTGGATACACAAAATATCCTGGAAGTGCTATTACACCAGTCAGAACAAAACCAACCATAAAGCTAGCCTCTCTCTTAACTGCTACCATCGGAGTCCTCCTGGCACCACAAACGTATTTTCGGAAGCATAATGACAGGGAACAAAGTATTAGCAGGCATCACATGGTGGTGTCTGCTAGTGCTGCTCTATTTCCAGCTGTAGCAGCATCCCCCTGAGCAGCCTCCATGCTGCCTCAGAAATGCACATACAATTCTTTGGTGGCTCCTGCCACATGATTAACTTCACCCTGTGATATGATATTCCTTCCTCTATCCCTCATATGTAAGGTCACACTACAAACCAAGGCTTAGAGACATCTTGCTAACCTCCAGCTACCTAAAATTTAGGTGCTTCTTATGAATTAGGAATCCCCTCTGGTCAAACACCGAGAATGGGCACCTCCAGAACAACTCAGCCCATCCTAAAATAGCTGTCTACAACTGCTGGGCTGAATTACACTTCGACGGTTCCTGTCTCTCTCCATTGACAATCAAGAGAGCAGGAGACTCAACATCTCATTTTAGTCTGTCTAAAATTAAACTAAATTAATCCCACCCCACTTCTTTCCTCTTGGAACTATCACGTTTCAGCCCTTAGACTCATTTTACAGATTAGCAACAAACCTAGGAAAGCTTCCTTGCTTCTGGCAGCCTGTGCAGAGTGCTGCCATTGTCAACTAGGACTGTTTGTGCACATGGAGTAGAAATATCTTATCTCCTTTTTTTTCTTTGCAGTTTCCTGAAATAGGTTTGGGCCATTCTCAGAATGCACTGCAGCATCACAGAAGGTGCAGAGGTTAGATCAGTCCTGTGCAGATTCCAACAGGTGATCTTGGAATATTCTTTCATTATTTGAAAAAGCAGTGTGGGGAGGCAGAGGTTGCTTGATAAAGCACAAAGCTTTTTCAGTCAGCAAACCTGAGTGCTAGAAAGCCTGGCACTGTTGTATGCCTGTGGGCTGACCTTGCGCTCCAACCCAGGCCCCAAACTGGTTTAGTTGTGAAATTCAGCATTGAGTTCAGGAGTATTAGTGAGAACAAGAATCAGACACAGCAAACTCCAAGGAACCCAAGAAAGAAATACAAAGATTGTTTGTTGCTTTTTTATGCTCTCAATGCTTTTCACAGGCAATTCAGTACATTCTGATAGACTAAATGGCTTGTTTATTTTTCATCTGCAAGTGCAGATGGGTTTATAGGTGGCCGAAAACACTGATATGTTAGTTTTATCTTCAGAGTTGTTCCCATGCAGCTGTGTAGAGCCATAGACCTCCTTAGTTTTCTTTGCAGCAGGAGGACAGTCAGCTTTCACTGGGGCAAGCGAGACATTTGCTGCGTCATTCTGAGCTCCCGCACTGTATGGAGCTGAATCTGTCTTTATACTGAAGTCTCAAAGCTCAGCAGAAAGACAGCAGGGTTTCAAAGAAGACACTTGGTTTGTTTGTTTATCAAAGACTATGTCCTCCGGACATTCCAATTCTACTGAGCACTTTGACTGCATCAGGTTCCTTCCTGCCAAAGGTCACAGTTAAACGTGCAATGCAACATCTCACCAGCCCACCATCTATGTAGCAGGCATAGAGGCAGTTTGGCCAACACATGAATTCCCCCTTTAAAACTCACTCTTGCTTTTTTTGGACACACAGCTTCCTAATGAAATACTGTGGAACTACTCCTGCAAAAAGGCAATTGCTGTCTCATGATCTCAGCATGAGGACATTGCAGATTCCTGCAGTATCTGCTGTAAACACCCTAGCTCTGCACTGCAGACTAACCCAATGAAAACAGCCAGGACAGGCTCGGGCATCTTATTTAAAGATTGACACAATGGTGTATATTGACAGTAGAGTGGCTCCTACTCCACTCAAGGTGTTCACCTCATGCTCCTCCCCAGGCCAGCAGACACAGAATTCTTTTCTGTTCATAGCAGAGAGACTGCTGCAGGCCCCTAAGTCAGAGGAGGAATGCTTAATGCTCTTCCAGAGGTCTCTGACACTGCAGCTCACTGGCAGACAATGGGGCAGGCTGCATCATTAGTTAGGACAGAGGCTAGTGGTATGGTTGGTAAAGGGTAGTAATTCATCTGGGGTACCACTGTTACTTTAGATCACCACTGATCCCTGTTCATGGTCATACGTTAGACAGTAAGCAACAAACTCTTGGAACTGAGTAGAAAGGAAAGTAGGGGTCCTGGAGAGACTAGGATGAAATCAGTAAAAGAAAAGTTGATGAAGGCACTGCACCATGTGGACGTTAAGTAGTTTTGTGAAGGGGGGTATACACTTGCTGAGCTAGAGAGCAACAAAACTGGACAAGAACAGCACAGAGTGGTGCAAGACTGATGAGGCTCAGGACAGCCAACAAAGAGAAAAAAAGGGAAAAAATGTGGCGGTCTTGCTGTTGCCAACATAACCAGTTGCCTCTTTTTACAAATGAAGTTAATCAATACATATATATTTCCTCTTGAATCTTAAGAAGAAATTTTAAAGATTAAGGTAATTAGTAAGCACCGAACCTCATGCCCTCTTATTCAAAGTGCAAGCATTCCACTCTAGTGGAAGAGCCATGCCAGGACCAGATTTGGCTACGTGTGCGGTTTTGCGACAGCTTATGAAACAGGCTTTGCATCTCCTTCTCCCAGCTTTCGTGCTTAGCCATAAACTGCCTTATAAAGAGAGTTACTGTTATGAGGCAGGCTAGTGACTTATTTTCTGAATCTTTACTTTGTCTAATAGGTTTCAGATTTCCGCAGTCTCTGCCAAGCTTTTTCACTCCCTTCTTTTTCTTTTTTTTTTTTTTTTTTAAGACATAAACCAGTCTTATGACTGTAATGGCATAGCCAAGGAAAACAACCTAGGGCTGATTTTTAGCATTACATAACAAGGGGGTCAGTTTAAGAAAA
>JAVSBS010005533.1:0-13045 GCA_033124195.1 Coracias cyanogaster | reverse complement strand
CATCCTCTGGCTCTGACGACACAGGACTTTCCCTGTGCAATGACACAGGGCACTGAGAGCAGAAAGGGTAGGTACACACTGGCCACTTACCTTTGTTCTTCAAACAACTTTCTCAAAACTCCCTGACTGCCCTCCTGACAGACTGGCCCAAGTTGTTCCATAGAAAGGGCAGTGGAGAGAGAAACATTATGGCCATCTCTTTCTTTTATTACCCAAACTTCCTCCATACGAACATTTAATGAAAATTTCATGTTTACAAACAGCCCAAAAGGCTATAATCAGAAGGTATTTCCAGAAGATGTGTGTCATTACTTGGATGTTTATATGCATCTTGGTGCTCCCAATGAAATATTAATGAGATAACTCTTAGCAAGACTTTGTAAGCACAGAGAACACACTGAATGGTTAACAGTGCCTAACACCATCATTGACTCTTTTTTTTTTGCACAACAGCTGTTTATACAAATCCAAGACTACACCATACTGTTTTAGGCCTAGTCAGTATTGTTAATTAGTGCTTTTTATATGGAAATTCTCACGTTTGACCAAATGAATCTAATGGAGATTTACTTAAAGTGAACCTACCAGCCAGCTCATCTGTGCTACTGGAGTTTGAGAGCTTCGTGAAGTATTCTTACAAATAACTTCCAAAAAATTACGATTTGGGGGAGGTAAATCTGCATTCTGGTATCGCTTCTTAGGTGTCTTTATAAGGTTTTAGAAAAAAAACAAA
This sequence comes from Coracias cyanogaster, assembly GCA_033124195.1. Classification (NCBI taxonomy): domain Eukaryota; kingdom Metazoa; phylum Chordata; class Aves; order Coraciiformes; family Coraciidae; genus Coracias; species Coracias cyanogaster. The sequence continues at coordinate 12,312 of JAVSBS010005533.1, read as the reverse complement.
AGGCCTCAAGATATGGTTGGATGGTCATTTCACAGCCATCCTGGCACAGTGATTGCTATTTCAGAATGCTCAAAGGCCCATTACCTGTTTGGGAGGCAGAAGTTCTCTGGACACTGCATTGCTGAATGTTTACAGATAAGGGTGATCATTTCCAGGGTGTACACTGAGCCTGACTGCTACCTGCCTGCCGTGGCCTCCTGAGACACTGCGGTAGCAGGACTATTTTGGCAGAGTAGTGAACCACCCTCCCAAGAGCCAGCTTTTCAGGGCTCCGGTTCAGCTAGCACCTGGAAGACAGGTGTGAGCATGTTTAAACATTGACAGGAGGGAACTAACAGAAACACAAGGGGAAATACCTCGTCTCAGTCCACTGGCAGCAGCACAACCACAAGCCTGTTTGTTCATTAATGCAGCGAACCTAAGGAGAACTGCCCACTGTCAAGGACTGGAGCAAGCAAAGGGTATGCAGATTTGTGTGTTAAAGGGAGTTACCAGCATTCAGAAAAAGTTAACTATAAACTCCAGAATACTAATAAACTGGAATCTCTCCCAGTTTGAGAGGTAGCGTATAACCTGATCACAATCAGCATTTCAGAAGAGGAGTCTGTTACTGTTAAAACACCAGGGACAGGACTGGTAGAAATGTTTCTAGAAATGTTTTTTCCTGTCAGTAGAAGTGCTTTTACTTAAGTCACAAATTTCCAAGGAAAGCATCATCTTCAGCAAAATTGCTTCCTAGTTTTCTTCTGAGAAAAACTGAGGCCTATTTTCATCAGCATTTTTCTTCAGCTGCACTTGAAGTCTAAATGTTGATGTGAAATGGCACCTTCATTCAAAATTGACATTTCAGATTAACTCTTCAAAACATTAGATAAAGATGCATCAGAATCACTTTTTTCCAAAAAAATTCCATGCTGAAGACTCTGATATTTTAATTTTCCCTCATATTTCATATTGAATAAATTTCTGCCATTTCAAAATTCTCTATGGAACAGAAATTCTGACCCTCTCCAGCAAGTTTCTAGACTCCTCTTCTACTGTATAAATCAGAGGTTGACAACAACAAGCTCTAATGACAGAAGCAAAAGTAAAAGTTGCATTCTCCCCCCTCATTTTTCAGGATCAGTAAGTAAATTCATACCAATGAGAGCTGCAGGTGCTGAGAACTGGCATAATTTCAAAAAGTAACCCATTATCCCCTATGATCTCAGAGAGTATCCAAACTAAAATAAGCACTCAGCACCAGAAATCAGTCCTTTAACTCGCTATGCCAATAAAAGTCTGTCAACACTGTAGACTGTAAATGAGCATAGACATACTAAAGCTATCTTTAAAAAGAGACTTATGATACCACAAACACACGAACTTAACCTGTTCCTGAAGTCAAACATTGACCTCTTGAGTGCTTGTACTTTGAGCCTGCAGGCAAGCCAGCAAGTCAACTCTGTGACAAATGCCTTCCTACTCTCTTTTTGCCTTTCAAGCAGTTTCCAACATTTTGAAGCAGTATTGTTTCATTGCAGGCTGCTTCCTTCCTTCAACTGCCTGTTGAACTCTGGGAATCTTTCCACTGATTTTAACTGGAGCAGGATCAGGCCCTAAATAAGTACTGGTGGAATCCCCAGACTTAGGAACTGAACAGCTGTCTCTGCCTTTCCGAAAGAAAAGAGCGAAAGTTATTCCTGCAGCTGTTTTCCCCAAAGGGCCTTCGCTCCAAACTGTAACAGGACTGGAGGGAAGGGGAGAAAGTGGAATTTTAATAACCCATTAAAACGGAGTATGGGCCATTACGCAGCAGCTCTTTCAGTCCTACTCAAGCAGGGTCACTGCTGCCAGGCTCTGGCAGCCCTAAGGGCACGGGAAAAGTCGTCCTCTTGTTTTCACATCTCATTCACAGAATGGATAACGAGGGGGAGGGAGGGATCAGCTTTTGGGTTAATTAGCACCATGAACAGACAGCTGCATTGTCATTAAAAGTTCAAGAAGTCATCAGGGTCATCACTGAACTGCAAGATGTACACACACGCACACGAGGCACACGTCTAAGCCTGGACTTTGAGCAGCCTTGCTCAGCTCTGATTTTCCACTACTCCAAGGGAAACACTTTGAGTCAAGAACACTGAACTGTTGTACCTCTGCAGAGAAGACAGAAGCACAAGGCACTCCCTCTGAATACCACTTGTTCATCCCCTTAGAACTGCTTAATTTCACACTTAATATACCAACTAAGAATAGTTACATGGTTTTCTCCCCCTGAGAAAAATCAGAGGTGTGGCTTACCAATGTATAGTTTTGTGTCCACTTGTAATATTCTGTGGGATAAGCAGTAAACAAAACCAGGCTACTGGTGCATGCTGTTTCCTTCCACTGCTTCCTTCCACCAGCAAGGAAGCTGAGGAAGTGCAAGTGCGTATTAGCAAATCCAGAAATGAGCATGTATGAATAACAGTGAAAACATAAACCTCTAAAATGACAAGAACTGCTATTAATAAGGTCTGGAGCAGTGCTAGCCCCGGAGAGTCACAAATTGACTTAAAAACAAAAACAACAAATTATCCAACTATGCAAAATGGCCACAGATTACATTCTCATTGCCACAGTTTGCAGTAACATTTTCTGGTAAGGGATTTCAGTGAAAATGCACCAAGACAAGTAAGGATTTCCCTGCCACCTTCCAAACAGGGCAGGGAAGAAATACAACCTTAAATAATGGAAGCATTTCTGCTTCTACAGGAAGCCTCCTGACACTGCCTGGTCCTGTTGGCTGTAGCTTTGCTGCCTATACATTCTGAAACCAAGATGGGACTGAAACCACCATGATTACAATGAAATCTCACCAAAACATCGTTTTCCTTTTCTAGGTGCAAGGAACACAAATCCCGCTTGCTCTTCCTATTAAATTGGCAGGCAAACATGTAGCTAGCTCATGCGTGTATAGTTCCATTCAGAGCTTGATCTTTGCCAAGGGAAATCACTCTGGGAACATAGAAACAAGAATTTTTAATTTTTTATTTATTTTATCCATTACAGCTTTGTTGATTCCAGTGTATACCGGTTGTCCATATTACTGATTTTCAGTATGTTTATGTCAATACAGCTGTTGCAGCAACTCCAGCAGAGGTGCTCTCATGAGGAAAAATAGGATAAAGAGATACAGTCCAAAATTCAGTGGGGAAACATGCATCAGCATTTTAGTTCTAATTGCCCAAGTTAAGATGGCTGTTGTGAGCTCTGGTGGATTTCATCAGAGAAGGAAGTCCAAGTGGGCTAAGCAGCTCCTCTTAGAAAACTCCTCCAAATTCTCTCCCTCTCATTCAAGACTCTTACTATTTCTTGGAACAAAAAGTGCCTTTTCTATACTTTTCTACAGTCTAACCTGGTGGTGGTGCCTCAAAGCACCATCACAAAAACATTTTAATAACTACTCTGGTCGATCTTTTCTTGTTGGTGCACATATATATTGAGGAATCTATGCTGGAAGGGACTCTGCCTTGTGCTGACCTTCTGATGGCTTGATGAACAAATCTTTTGCCTGCACAAAAATGTGAACCCCCAGGTGTGCCAAGACAACTATTGCCCTAGGATCCTGCTCTGTTTGTGCTCCTGTCCTGTCAAAAAGGCAGCCTAGTCAGGATGCATGTAGGCAATATTGTCAAATTCAGAAAAGGGGAGCTTTGAACAGCACAAAGTTTACGTCAATGGCCCAAGCTGCCATACTGCAGAAAAGAAAAACAGGAAAAGAGTTTCTGAGACAGGAGGGAAAGAAAGACCTAGTGCTTTTCTCTACCCTACCTCTTCCAACAGCCATTTGTAGTGGAGGAAATGAGAGAAGGGCATTCAGAAACAAACATGAGATCTTGCACTGACAGGAAGGAACCTATTGGCCTGAAAACTTTCCGGTACTAGTGAAAGCTTTGTTTCCCACCAGCCAAATACACAGGTGCTGTCTCTTTTGTTCAAGCGATACTATTTCTTCAACCAATTTAAGCATGGCATTGGAATAAAGGTCAGTAAGGCCCTGCTTCCACCTTTGCTTGTTTTTTTTTTCCAAAAGTGTCAGTCTGTTGGAAAGGACAAGTCTCCTTGGGTTGAACCCAGCAGTGTCACTCCAGCAGGCTTCTGCTAAATCACAAAACACAGAGGGATATAGGGCTCTGTAACAGAGGATTTATTAGTCCTAGCTTTATAGTCCCATAATTACCTAACATCAGGAGAATCCTCAGAACAAAATATGAGTAAATACATTATTCCCATCCTGTTGGCCTCCCAGTCAAACAGAAAAAGAGCAAACCAGAACACACTAGGAAACTCAAGAGATAGCTGAAATTTAGAATGTATGTGGGAGGTAGATTAGACATTCATACTGATAACAAAAATAGACCTCAGAGTTAAAATAACAAATGCCTTTTAAAGAGTTTTGGAAGGAACTTAAAACTGTAGGATTTGAATCAGTCTCTAACTATGAGGAATTCAGATGACAGCCACAGAAGGGGCAATGGGAAAGTCAGACTATCCCACATCAGGCTCCTGGGCTGTATATTTTATCAGCATGGTAACTCTAGCCTAGCTGGATGACTATCACAGGTTCTGCTGCAGGGTGCTTACTCCAAAGTTAAGGTGTTAAAGGCAACATACTAATAAGGGTCACTGACTATTTACCACCTGGTCTAGTCGAGCTTGTCTGAATGGGTAATATTCCATTAAAACCTTTCTGTGATAATCTGGGGTCTCTTAAAAGTGCCACCTAGGAGTTCTCTCTGATATTGTGGAATCCTCTATTTCTGTGCTTTTCTGTAAAGCTACAAACTGTTACACAGTGGAGGAAAAGCAGGACAGCTGTTTAATTCTATTGAAAATACACTGTCTGTAAAGAAGATGGAAACAGACTTATTGAAGTCTCCTTTTTATCTTGATCCGCTAAGGAAATAACCAACCAAATCCTTAATCCCCCACCCCCTTGGGGGGGGGAACAAAAAAAAACAAAAAAAAAAAAAAAAAGGGACAGGTGCTGCTCTTTGTATATAGAGAAGTGAAACAAAGGGTTTAAGAACTCATCCTGCCCTCACCCCCAGCACAATGCTTTGCAACACTGAGGCTCTTGCACAGGAACTGCTGCTCTTTTCTTCCCACGCTTCCCTGGGTTTGTGATTTTTGCCCTGCGGGATGCTAAGGGAGGGCCCTGTATTTTGTGGCTATTGAATTACTGTACACGATGGCTACTCAAGTGCCCCAGGGGTCACTTTGGTGTTTTACTTCCTCTTGGACTGATCCTCTTCACCAACGGATTTAAAGTATTCATTATTGCAAGTGCTACACTTTTCCATGCAGTATGGTCCCTCAGCCAGTGTCTCCTGTTCCTTCTAAATCTATTTTCCCCATCCTCCCTTCTCCCAAATACCAGAAATTTTTCAGCTTTTTAGCTCTGCACCATACGTAGCGTATTATTTGAGGAAACTGTTTACTTAGAAACATGCCCATGTATCCTAGTGCTGAGGTGACTATGATAAAAAAAGGAGATTGTTTCACTCCTAAAGGAGTTCCTCCATTTTCCTAGGGAAATTTAAAGAAGGGGACCCAGCAACCTCGTACTTCACAAGTTAAAGCAGAGGATCCAGCAATCATGCTCTTTGCAAGAGCTGGTCTACAGGCTGTTTCACCCTGCCACCTCAATCCCCCTTAATCTGCAATGTGCATTTCCCTAGACCTAAGAAAGGCAGGCAGGGTATTTATAGTAGTGTCAGAAGAGGCAGGAAGTAGGAAACTGAGGTGAGTGTTTGGTAGGTATATAAAGGGCTTGAACAGTGGGGCCAGCCTGGAACTCCTTCCCCCAAAAGAACAGGGATCTGAAGCAGAAATGTCTACAGAATGGCTGGTATTCTACAGTTATCCTCTGGCTTTCTCCTCCTCTACCTGTTGCCTTTCCAACACCATCCATTTCCTGTCTTTCAAAGTCCAGTAGAAGTTTTCCATACTGTGGTTTTCCAGTCTTAGTACAAGCAAGAACATTTTTTTCCCTTATATTTTAACTGTTTGGAGACCAATACCAAAACCTGCTCACTGTGGAAAGAGCTTCCTATTTACAGCTGATCCAAGAAATTTGAGAGAGCTGATTAAATGTCAGAGGAGCAAGACCTTTGTTTGTTCATGTATCCACTGAGCACGAGAAATTGAACTTGTTGTCTGAACAACTGCTCCAGTGCTCTTCTATAGAAAATTAACAGACTAACATAATGCCAGCAGACCTCCCTGCAGGCTGCACTGCAGTACCACCCAATACTGACGGAAACAGAAAAGGAAACAGATGTTGAAGTCCTTGTACGGTAATTACAATACAGCATGAGGGAGTTAAAATTCATGTCCTTCAGTCTAGGCCAGCAGGAGCTTGGGTCATTTTGAACATGGCCCTGTGGAACTCAAGGAACTCTTGTTTCCTATGTGCTGCTGGGGAATTTTTGTTGTTGTTGTTATGAACTACCAGACAGCAAGAATAATAATGTGTTACCCTCATGGTGTTGCACCTGGCGTAGCCATTACTATCTGTGCAAACATTGTGCAAATCCGGTGCAATTTGTATCTGCTTTGGTGAAGTACCAGCAATCATGCAAGCCAGCAGAAACTTGGGCCTTTTCATGTCAAAGTCAAGGAATTAAGAAGGGAAAAATTTATGGGGTCTCTTTTTCATTCTTGGGCCCTTTCACACACCTTTCTTTACCTCCCCAATAAACTAGTTCTAAGGTCTTAACCAGTAGGACTACAGTGCTCTGACACTTTAACAATGGATGGGTAACAAAGGAAGGTTATGTATTTTTCTTATTAGAATGTATATTTTTGTCCAGAATCAGTAACAAATGTGTTGAACGTGGATGGCTCTGCTGTTTGCATGCTCTCCTTTTGCCTCCTGACTCCAGTGCGTCAGGTTACTACATTATGTGTATCAAAAGCACCTTTAGACAGCATATTACACTTGGCTTAATTTCATTTGATTCTGCTGCACAATCTGCATCGTTTCCCAGCTAAGAGTGTCGTCCTTATAACTCACCTGGCAAAAAAAAGAGCCCAAGCCCAGCACACACACCCATGCAACCCGTACTTCTTGAAGGGCTATTTGAAGGTACTTTGTATTCATCTGAATGGAGGAAGGTAACGGTTTGGCTAGAGTCCAGATAGAGTAAAGCATGTGCACTTTGTCCATGGCCAGTCCACCTAACTAGGTTATTTCAAAGCCTAAGCCTTGATTCCAGTCAGAAATGAACATGTTACATGCTGTTAGAGATCAACTGGTAGAGCATTTGATTGTTTTATGTGGGTTCTCCTGCTTATGTGTTCCCTGAAGTACCCATTCACTCTTCTGAACAGATTAGATCCACCTTCGACATGCCCCACATAGTTTCATATGGAGTGGCCTATGATGAGTCACAGCTAATGATTCTTCTTAGCTTGACCAGCCTATACCTAGTTCTTCCTCAACGCTTCTATAGAACTTTTCTCTCTTCCTCAGTAATCCTCCTCTCTTCCTTATAATCCAAGATTAGTCTTTGAAGGGCCTTTGCCACTCCTACAGCTCCTAAATACCTTCTCCCATTACAAGTTTCCCATTGAGCCTATTGCTGTGATCATCCTCTTCCCTAACCTGTAACAAAGACAAAAGTTTTCAGAGCTGAGCCCACTGACACAGACCACTAGTTTCCCATTAGCACAACCTAAGACATTATCCCCAAATTGACAATGGCCTCCCAGATGTTCTCCCCAAGCACTGCTCTCAGCCGGTTCCTTTCTTCCCAAAATAAAGATGAGGTTCTACATCTCAAGCAAACCATGGGTCATATTTGATGAGGTTTTATGCTATTTTTTGCATACGCATCTCTCTGCTGTTTAACTTGAGTTCTATTGTCTGTATACTGTTTCTAAGAGCTGAAAGTGCCCTTTGGAAAGGTCTTATATAAACACTAGCGGGAATCCGGACTATTCATAGTCAACATTTATTTTACCAGCACGCAACTCAAGAGACTTCTATCTTGTTTCCAAAAGACTCCTAGAATCTTTTCTAACTGGCAGCAACTTTGAATAAGTAAAACAATCAGGGTTGCATAAACCTACTTGCATTTTTATATTATTAGACACTGTCAGTAAATGCACTAAGTCTTCGCTGTGGTCAGTCAAGGGAACTACTTCACATTACAATAGAAGGTTAACTCTTTTTTAATGATAGCTTTAAGCTATCTAGTGTTTGTAATATTCATCTTAGAAACCTGAAACCATCCAGTCAAATCCAGCTCTGATACAAGATGGTGAAATACTGCTGAGACCAGTAGCACTGCACCTGCTTTACACAAGTTACGAAGCTGGTCCAGCGTTTCCTTTCCATACTGGTATCTGGGCCAGATTTTAGATCCAGTACAAGTGAGTGTAAATCTGTTCAGTCCACCTTGGTCTCATTTACCTTAGGCCTAGCACCAGCCTAATATTTTCAAACAACAGAAACTTGAAATTCACTGGTTAGCATACTTAAAGTTATTCCAAAGCAAATCCAGTTTAGCCCTAGTTTTAAATAAGGGCCTAGCCCACTGTGGGCAAGTAACAGTGGTAGCAACATCACTGGTGGGCAGAACAATGATAATTTTGGCATGCTCTTTTCAGGTATCTGCTTAAGAGGAAAAGCTCTTGGTTTTCATAAGGCCCCAGCAGTGTGCCTCCCTCCTCCGAGCCCGGAGTACTTAGCCACAGAGGGTTACCAAAGAGGTTGACCTTCAGCTCTGCTATTTGCCAAAAGTGCCACAAAGCTGAGGCAAAGTTAAGACACTCTTGCAACAGTTCCAAATAGTCAGCTGCTCTGATCAACCTTGTCTCAGAGAAGTCTATGAAAGGTGTAGTTAGCTTAAAGAGCAGTAACTGCAATAAATTTGCACCAGTAAAATTTCAAGCATCACATGTGGAGGTTCTTCAGAGGTTTATATGAGCTACAGTAGGCCTTTAAGTTAAATGAACTCTGCATTTTCTTAACTAATTGGCACTTGAAGGCCTAATTTTCCTTTCATCTTTTACACTACTACCATTTCACCAGTATCATTTAAATTGCTTTCAATTTATAAAATCTTGTGAAAGACAGAATCATACTCTCTGAAAGTCTAAAGCAATAAGCAGTGCATCAGAGTAAAAGCCTCTTCATCTTAAACTGAAAAAAAAAACCCTCATTATTAATAGGAAACTTACCACATGCACTGCAGATATTAGGACTGAAATTAGTCCCTCTGCTTAGTCAGGTTCAGAGCCAGCAAGCACAGTGTGCTTGGCCTTGCCTGCTAACTCAAACCAAGCTGTCCTCTTAGGTTTACTAGCTCTTATGAACTTCCAGAAAGTATCTGGTCAAAGTTGCATTTAATGACAAGACCTCCTGCCCAGACCAAATGGGCTCCTTTTCTCAGTGATGCATGCTTGCTAGTGCTACTTAGGAGCACCAGGTGGTATTGGAGCTGTGTGGAAAAAATAACAGGACTTCAGACAACATTGTTACATTGAAAAAACTAGGTTCTCATCTTAGTAGCTTTAACATCCAATTAAGGCAAAGGTGATTCACTGTGTGCTCCTACTAAAGATTCTTGGTCCCACCCACCATGACTGCCAGTGGGATTACACAGGAGTACAGAGATCCATTTCATCAAATGCCCATCTGGTTGCCATAGCTAAGAGACTCTGGAAGGCCAGGGGTAACTGTATTTAGTGTCTTGGAAAATGTGAGGTCCACTGATGAAGCCAAGAATTAATGTGTCACCTTGTGCCACTTCTCCTATGGTCAAACAATCAAATCCACTCATCCTGAAAAACAGACATGAAAAAAGCAGGCCCTTCCGCACCCCAGATTAAAACTCTTGCTAAACTACAAAATATGACTGTACATAATAATGTTCCCACCAGCCCACTTCTTCCCAGAGACTTTACAGGAACAGTTGGCAGGTGAAGAGTTCAAGAACAGGTGGGAAATCTGTGAAAAAAGAATGAAAGGTCTACATAGAGCAAGGAGCTCTAAGGCTCAAGGTTAAAACATCTGGCTCTCTGCTGCCTCAGAGGTCTTGCTGGAATTACTTCCTGAGGAAATCTGGAGTAAGCAATGGTAACAAGAAACCAAAGGAGCCTTATATAACATTCTGCACCACATCTTCCAAATGGCAATTTCCACCACACTTTTTTTTAATATATACATTTGGAGAAGTGACAAACTCCAGATCCTACAAGGTGATCTCTCTACTCTATGAACTTTAATTGCAAGTAGCCAACAAAAGCAACAAACAAGCAACTTCAATTTCCACTTCTACTAAATAGGACAATTCAGGACTCAGTCAAGCCATCTTTCTGCCAGAAGACATGACCAGCCACAAGGAAAACCCTCTTGCACCACGGTTTTTTACCATGGACTGAGGAATTCCATCAAAGTTAAACAAATCTTGTCAATTTCTTCCTGTGTACTATGGAATTCACAATATCTTTTTCTTCAAAAAAAAGAACAAAACACTTTACAGAGGCTTCTCAGATTTCCTGCTTCTAAAATGCCTCAAAGGGAAGTACAGTCTAAAAATGAAACATCATTACTTCCTCAACAAAAATCTCATTCCCAAGCACAAATAATACTCTTGCAACCATTATCATGACATGTAATCCAAAAATTTGTTTTAAACTCATCCCAACTCAAAAGATCTGTATAATAGCTATTTGGGGCTGGTTTATTTTCACTTCTAAGCTAATTTGGCAGACCTTACTTGTCTGCCTTAAAGGATACGACAGCACATGTGACTTCACTGGAGTCTAGGTCAAGGCAAAGAATGCATGTTTAAAATTTCACGTATGACCACGTTGCTCTGCATAACTCTTTTCACTTATTAGTGAGAAGGTGGAATAATCGATTCAAGAAAACCAGTGAAAGAAAAAGGGCAGGTTTTCCATTAGGTGCTTAGACTTTGGGCCAGAGTCATGAGCTTCCCTCCTCACTGCTGTTCCTTGCTCTTTTCACATCACATTCTCAGTTGAAAGGAGGCTAGCCACTGCACAGGTTGTGAACTCTGTGCTACGGGCACAACAGGATGGAGGAATGAATGGCTTCCTTAGCACTGAGGGACTTGCAGAGCTTACATGCAGCTTGCTAACTCCAGCTCACCAAGAGCAAGGTTATTTGGAAGACAGATAGGCACTACCCGCTGGCATCCTTGCTGAAACAGGTATTTCTTCCCCCAACACAAACTACAGGAAGGAATGTTACTTTGAGGTCTTTTGAACTTAGGTAAGAACCAGTTAGTAGTGTCATAGCTCTTTTCTGAAGTAGACGCATGAGATGAAAGTGAGGTCAGTGTGGAGTGGACAAAGTACTTTATCGCTTGCATACTGGTTTGCCAAAATCCAGCCTGAAATTTCACATATTTTCCCCCTTTTTTTTTTTTTTTTTTTTGGAAGGGGAGGTGGGGCAGAGTGAGCCAGGCATGAGGTGTTTTTCCAAACCTGTGAATGCAACATTCAGCAGCCAAGCTCAAAAGTTCCTGCTGCTCCTGCAAAAAAAAGGACAAACAAGCCCTTTTCATGTCAGCTACGTCCAGCTGGAAATGTCACAGCTTTGTCACAATAGAACAAAGCATGCCTGGTGTCCGTCCTTTCAAAAGGTCTCTTAATTCAAACAAAAGAAAAATTTTCACATCTGGAACGGGTCATAGGCAGGGGGCAGGAGTGGAGGAAGCAAAGTTCAGATGGCAAGTCATAGCAGTTGCTGTTTGTCTAATTACTGTACTGCCTATTCTGGCACTTATCGATCCAGTTAAAGAAAGCAAGCCAAGAGTTAAAACAGCAGTTTTATTATTGATTGATCTCAGAAGGCCAGATGAGACACACCTCTTCACTTCTGGTCCATTCATCATGCTGGAACACTCATGCTGAGCGAAAAGACCCCTTGTGACCAGTTTGGCAGTAGCTCTTCTTCCCCCCTCCCCACCTCCTTTTTTAATAAAGCAAAAATTATTGTTATGTATAGAGTCCAAGCTTCCTCTAGAAGACCACAACCTTCACTTTCAAAGGATATACATATTGAAATCTTGTCCTTTCCAGTGGATTTATTTGACCATCTGTTTCTGTAAAGATTAAAACCTTCTAATGACTGCAGAATACAGAGGCTATATCAGAACTGAGTCACAGGAAAATAAAAAACTAAATGTCTAGTAAGATCAGATTAAAGGAAAAGAGAATAAACTTGAGAGTAGGACTTCACTGGCTAGGCATGAAAGACCAACGGTAAGAGTTTTCACTGCACTCCTCAACTAAAAGTTTTCTCCTTCAGAA
>JAVSBS010005532.1:15140-27794 GCA_033124195.1 Coracias cyanogaster | reverse complement strand
GGCACAGAGATGCTCCAGGCCCCTCAGCATCTTTGTAGCCTCTGCTGGACTCTCTCCAGTAGTTCCTTGTCTCTCTTTAACTGTGGAGCCCAGAACTGGACACCATTCTCCAGATGTGGCCTCACTAGGGCAAAGTAGAGAGGGAGAAGAATCTCCCTCAACCTGCTGGTCCCACTCTTCTTCATGCACCCCAGGAGACCATTTGCCCTTTTAGCCACAAGAGCACATTGCTGGCTTGTGGTTGACTTGTCCTCCTCAGCTTGGCTCCACCACACCCCAGTAAAGGCAGCTCTCCTGTCTTCGGGACATGGTCTAGTGGTCAGGGAGCTGTTGGGATTAAGGCTGGACTTGATGATCCTAGAGGTCTTTTCCACCTAAATGAGTCTATGATTCCTCCCTGGAGCTGGGCAGGGATGTGGGCAGCACCCCTCCGGCCCCACTCCCCCAAGGATTCAGGCTGCAGACACGGTCCCCCTCATTCTGGGGGGCTAAGGTAGCCAGCCCCGAGCCCCAGGTCTCCTCCCAGCTCTGCCAGGGCACTGCAGGATCCGGGTGCCATTTAGCTCATCTGCCTCACGCAGACAATGTAAGGCTGTGTTTCAAGTGCTCGGAGATGCTCCGAAGGAGGAGAGAGCAGCAAAGCACGGCGGCACCTCAGCTGAGCTCGCACACAGGGCTGCTCCTTCCCAAAATCCCTGCCAGCTCCACGGCTTCACCGCTGCCTCCTGATTCTTCTGGGAGGTATTTTGGTAAATGAAAGGTATTAAAAGCGCACTTTGGGTCCTGCAGTTCCTACTGCTCTCAAATTAAAAAAAAAAAAAATCCTGCCTTCACAACAAGCCCCTGGAAGTTTCAAAGACACGAGTAATGACCTGCCAACATCACACTTGGCTGCAGGCTGCTTAATAATCACTTGCAAGGCTTGGAGGTGTTTTGAGACTGGGGGGGCTAAAGAGCACTAAATGTGATGGTTCTCTCCTCTGGCTCTGAGACTCTGAGTTGGAGGAGAAAGAGCCATCAGATTTAGTGCTCTTTAGCCCCCCAGTCTTGAAACACCTCCGAGACAGGGGCAAGGTGGTGGGGTGGGACGAACCAAGCATGGTAACTGCTTGGGAAGGCTTCCCAAAGTGGTGTTCATCCTCTAAGACATGAGATGCACCACGGTTGCTACCATATTGACAGTGAGAAACTCATCCCCCAAAATAGCCTGATGTGAGAAGGACAGATGGGAGGAGACAAAAAAAGAAAGTAAAGGGGGAGAAGGAACGAGCAAGAGGAAGGGGAAAGGGAGAGCAAGATGCACACATCCTGCTCGCAAATGTGTGCGTGCTCAGCACCGGGGAAGGGCAGCCCACCTCCCCGGCTGCGGGATGGAGCAGGGAGGGCCAAGGAAGAGACTCCAGCCCTCCAGACTGTAGGAAGCTCAGCAAGCGGGGTACCCAGAGCAGCCACCAACTGCTCCAGGCAGACACTGACAGGTGCCTGATGGCTGGAGAAGTGTCACACGAACAAGCCCTCCCGTCACTGGCAGCAGAGCTTGTCGTGCAGGCAGCACACTGGCAGCGTGAGCACAGCTGCCTCCTCCCCACCTAGCAGCACTTTGAGGGGCTCTTCTTTAATCACAGAGGTAGTTCTCCTTGGCATTCCTCTGCAAAACCTGCATCATAGAATCACAGAATCATTTAGGTTGGAAGAGACCTTTAAACTCATCAAGTCCAACTGTTAACCCAGCACTGCCAGGGCACCACGTCCCTCAGCACCACATCTCCACAGCTTGGGAACCCCTCCAGGGATGGGGACTCCACCACTGCCCTGGGCAGCCTGGGACAGCCCTTCACAGCCCTTGCAGGGAAAAAAAAATTCCTAATATCCAACCTAAACCTCCTCTGGCACAACTTGAGGCCGTTTCCTCTTGTCCTGCTGCTTGTTTATTGGGAGAAGAGCCCAACCCCACCTGGCTCCAACCTCTTTTCAGGGAGCTGTCAAGAGCCCAAAGGTCTCCCCTGAGCCTCCTTTTCTCCAGGCTGAGCAACCTCAGGTCCCTCAGCTGCTCCTCACCAGACTTGTGCTCTAGACCCTTCTCCAGCTTCGTTGCCCTTCTCCGGACATGCTCCAGCCCCTCAATGTCCTTCTTGGAGCGAGAAGCCCAAAACTGAACCCAGGACTTAGGGTGGTTGAAACTAGATGATCTTTGAGGTCCCTTCCAACCCAAACTGTTCTGTGTTTCAAAATGCAGCCTCCCCAGTGCCGAGTCCAGGGGCACAACCATGTCCCTGGTCCTGCTGGCCATGCAAGTGCTGATACATCACAACTAAAATACATGAAATTTCGAACCAAACAAGGTGCAGTGCCAAAACCACAGCATTGCCCACGGCAACTATACGAGCTGTTCCCAGCCCAGTGCCCAGCAGCTCCTGGCACTGTCTGCAAATTCCTTCCCGAAAGTTTTGGCTCTCCCAGAGGGACGAGTGCTGCCAAGCCTGGGTGCTGGGCTCTGCCCACTGGGCAAAAAGGTCCTACAGATGCTGAGGTTGCCCTAATGCACATCTCCCAGCCTTTCCCAATGAGCTAAATGAGTCCTTATGGTCACACCAAGCATCTGAGCCTTGCAGAGGAAGGTTCTGAACAAGTTTGGAGGTAGACTGTGAGACCCTGCTCCATCACAGTCCCACACAACCCTGATGGCTGGGCTGGCAGCTTGTGCCCACTCAGAGGATGGCCATGGCTGGCATCGTGCTCTCACCACAAGCAGGAAAACCTCCACTGGAGGAGGAGGAACGTGCTCATCTCCATGTCCTGATGGGCCTGATTGGGATTGAGAGACCTAAAATAAACAGAGCAAAAGCCCAAGTTTCAAGTGTAGGCATCCTTGGGTTAGGTGCCTCGTTTGCATGTCAGTGCCTATGTAGGGCACCAAGAATTTCAGCGGCGCTGGCATCTCACCAAGCAGCCGTGGGAGGAGTGCTCAGCGCTTCCCAAAGTCAGCCTGTTCTCCTCAGGCGCCCGTCTGCAGCACTGCCAGCTCGGGGTTACCTTCACCCGCGCCCGGGGGGCGAAATCCTTTCTGCCAGGGTGTGCCTGGGGACAGGGATTTGAGGCATGGGGACCACAAATACAGGACCAGCTGCTGAAACACATCCCAGACTTGCAGGAGGGACCTCAGAACTGAGCCCTGGCTGGGATACGGTTCTGTGGGTCTTGTCCCTCTGCAGAGGAGTGGGTACAAAGCTGGCAGATGAGCAGAGCTCCGGAGCTGATCCAGCGCAGCCTCAGGACGAGCACAAGAAACAGCCGGGCTCAAGTCCCCACGCCACCGCCCGGGATGAAATCGCTGACTGTGTTTACGAACGGCTCTGTTTCGTGCAAAGGATGCCAGCTGTCAGCTCGCTGTGCTGGCAGCCGGGATCTGGGATCCTTTCCTGTTCATCAGGATCAAGCAGTGCATTCGCATACTGCCCTTTTAACAGAGCGCAGCAGCTGAGCATCCCACCTGTTTTTTGCGGTGGTCCTGCACCACATCACACAGCAATGCCCACTGCTATGCTGGAAAGAAACGCGCAGGGGAAATGGTGTGCGAGCAGTGCCCCCCCACAGAGCCATATGGTGAGTCCTGGGAGAACAACTCAAGAAACTACACCCAAGGAGGCAAGGAGAGGCCACCTTCCCACAGGGATGCTGGGCCTGGACCCCCAGCCAGGCTGTGTGCTCTGAGAGCAGCCCATGGCTTGGTTACCGCCAGGGTAAGGCTCGGAGATACCACGCTCCAGTCTGGGCAACCATCGCAGAGCATCAACAAGCTGTCAGCAAACATCACGCAGCTCAGCAAACGCTGACATGGACTCAGCGCTCTCCATACAGAGATACCCACTACTCGACATATGTCCCCAGGAGAGGCTGCTCAGCCCAGCCAAAGGGAAAGAGGATCATAGAATCAAAGACTGGTTTGGGTTGGAAGGGACCTTAAAGATGATCTAGTTCCACTCCCTCTGCCATGGCAGGGACACCTCCCACTAGACCAGGTTGCTCAAAGCCCCGTCCAACCTGGCCTTCAACACCTCCAGGGAAGGGGTATCCACAACTTCCCTGGGCAAAGAACTTTGTAAGTAAAACCCTGCAGACTCCCCAGGCTCTCTTTCAGGTCTCCTCCGTGAAGACTCCCACAGGGACCCTGCCTGCCCCGATGCTGGCTCCTGCTCACCTTGGGGACACGTGGCAGTGCCACCTTCTCCAAGTGGCACAGACGGTCCTGGCTCAGGGAAGAGAAGTGCAGGAGCTAGGTCTGGCACAGAAGCAAAGATCCTCCCATAACCAAGGCATCCTGATAGCCCCAGCCTCGTCATTCCTCAAATTTCTGACATAAACCCTCAGCAGGCAGCCAAGGTGGTAGCAGCAGAAGAAGCGAGGCTGGACCGCAGATGTTGGCAGGAGCAGGGGTGGGCAAACCTCACTCGGGAAGTCCCTGACACAGCATTTCCACCTCACTGAAAGCTGAAGCAGCAAACAAGCAGAAGCTATTCACTGAAGATAGAAACACGTCTCCAAAAGACCTTCATTGGAAACAGCCTTTTTAAAATAAACGTTACAAAAAAAAAATTAGCTTTTGACTTCTTGTCCCCCCAGGAGGGGATTCAGCAACATGGCAATGGTTTGACAGCAGGGGGAACCACACCCAGGGACTTGCTGCTGCAACCTGTGACAGAGACCATCACTGGGAAACTGGGCTGCAAAGACAGAGTGGTTGTAATGGTTTCAATGGCCAGACTGGACCTTTCTGCTGGTTCACTTGTGTGCAAGTGTCAGGCGATGAAAACACATTTAATGAGACCTGTTTCTTAACGCCTGGCTGCTCCTTGGCACAACAAACATCGATTGGTCAGCAATTACATTTTCAGACGCATCTGGGCACGTTCCTCACTCCTCAAAGTGCTTTACCTCCAAGAAACGTTGCACTAAACTCGCCCCAGCCGAGCGCTGCTATTTCTCACCGAGCAGACTCCAGCAACCTTGTTGACTGTAACATGGCTGAAGCAAAGTCCCATTTACTCCTGCCAAAAATATCTCGAACCGAGAGACAAGGCCAAGCTGCGGGAGGTGGGACTGTGCAGCCTGAAAGAGAGAAAGGGAGGGAAGGATCGAACTGCTGCCCTCGGCTACCTGATGAGTGAGGTGTACTCAGCCTCCTCTTGGATGCACACAGTAAAAGGACATGAGGAACAGGTACAAGATGCAGGAAGGGAAAAATTATTCATCCTGAGAGTGACCAAGCCCTGAACCAGGCACCCGGAGAAGCTGAGAAATCTCCAGCCTGGGAGATGTTCAAAACTCAGCAGGGCTGGTCCTGAGCCAGCTGAGCCGACTTTAAAGTTAGTCCAGCTTTGAGAAGCCATTGGACCAAAGCCCACCAAAGCTCCTCTCCAACCTCAGCTCTTCTGCAATGCCAATTTTCTTCCCGAAACCTCAGCAGTTCAGATTTCAGCTACCGGCAGCTCAGGGAACACGACTCAAAGAGGTAAGGGTGGAAATGCGGGTCAGGGAGGGGACACGCAGCACTGCCAGCCTCCGGCCCTCCCACAGCTTAGGGCACAGCTCCAGAACTAGATACCTTAAGGTCTGCAGTCCCTTAGGAGTATCAGTGTGCCCCAGGACGAGCAGGGGCCAGAGCTTCCTCTGCTTCTAGCAGAGCTGCATAAACAGGACACGATTACCTTGTAAAAATGTTCATTTGTGTTTTTAAAGCCCCATCTCTGGTGTTACAGTGAGATCACCAGCCCACGAAATGGGATCCAAACACAGATATTTACATGTCCTCACGCCTCCCAAACACAGGGCTGCTCGATGGAGAGCACAGTGCAGAATTTAGCTTTTCTGTGACTTTGCTCCCTATCACACCTTTCTCTTTCAAATTCCCCCTGAACACAAGCCATACGGGACCAACCTGCCTCAGGAGAAGCCCAGCTCACCAGGGAAAGACTAAACCTTTTATGCCTTGCTTTAGCTGTGTCATTGCTGCATGCCAGGAGGGTCTCAGTGCCCAGGTGGCTGGTCTGGCAGCAGAGCCTGCCCTCCTCAGAGTGCCCAGAAGACCGCCCTGGTTGCATCCACATCTCAGAGTAGCCCCTGATTGCAGCAGTAGCTCCAAGCATCTTCAGCAGGAGCTGCTTCCACATGAACAGCCTGGGCTGGTCCCAGCCCACCCACAGGTCTCCACCTGCAGAAAAGCATCCCCATCCTAGATGCCCAGGGCCAGCCCTGAACCCCTCCTTTTGCCTCCAGGTGTGGAATAATACCTGGCTGTGGAGTGGTTTCTCTTCAGATGAATTCAAATCCTTCCTTCCTGTTTTGCCTGAGAAACCCTAAAAGCTTTGAGATGCTGTCATGACTAAGAGAGTAATGAGGTAAACAAAGTAGGTGAGAATAAACTTCAGTGGCTTCAGTCATCTAGAGAATTCATTTGCATCCCCGAGAACACCCTGTGACCCAGCATCCTCTTCCACCATCAACTGGTAATTTCACTCCCAGCTCCCACTGACAATTGTTGCTAACTTGATAACGCTGCTTGTGTCTGGCTTTGGAGGAGACGAAGCATCTCAAACACACTATTCATCCTTTCCAAAGCAATCTTCCTGCCTTTGTTGTCTGCACACGCAGTGAAAGGGAAGCGCACAAATCTCAATCTTAATTGTCAAGTCCACTGGAAGCAGCGCAGAGAAGAAGGAAAGCTCGGCAGTCGGGAATTCAGACACTGCAAGTGGCGGCTCACCGGGCTCTGCCCACTGCCAGAGGAGTGTAAAAGTGTTGCCATCAACTTCTCTACCTCTCAGCAGCATCAGTTCCTTAAGAATGCAGCAAAACACTTGAAATTTCAGTGGAGTCCAAGGAACAGAGCTCTTTTATAAAGCCCTGAGGTGCCCTGGTGTGCTCTGCACACTTGGCCTTCTGGCAAGGCTCCACGGAAACATCATCGTTATGTGATTTGGGGAACCACTGACCCCTGCCCTCCAGATCCAATGATGTCTTGCAGCACCATTCCTTTGTGCCGTGCTCCCCGCAAGAAACAAGGAGGGTCAGCCCTGCAGTTGGTTTGGCTCCCTGGCCCTGGGCAGGAGCCTGCCAAGCTCCTGAGTGCAGCAGAGGAGAAGCCTATCTTGGGTGTTTAATCACAGCTGATTAGCGGTGGCTGGGATGAGTTTTAAGAGTCCCTCGGTTGCAAGTAGGAGTCTCTTTCTAGCCCCAGCACATCTGGATATGAACACTGGCACTGTTTTGAGGGGTATCGACAGTACCTGAAAGGGGACAGGGAAGGGAACAAGCTCACTCCAATGCTTTGCCAACACTGGTGTTCAGGACATGCCTTCAGAGATGTAGGTAACCCCAGAACAGGTCAATATTTGATATCTTTGAAGCAATGAAAGCAAGACACGAAAACGGAGTGAGAGCAGTCTGATCGACACCAGGAGCAGAGACAGATTGCTTGTCAAAACGTGCTGAGACCGCACAAGCTTCAGGGATTTAGTTCCAATGCACCCACCCGATGCCCATTTGCAGCTCTCCACACATGTAAGCCCGCACCTCACAAAGTCAGAAAGCAACGAGCCACAAGATCCAAGTGTCTGCTCACCAGACAACCAGCATCGGAACCATCTGGAGAGTTGACACACCACCCATCAGACCGAGACACGCTCTCTCAGCTCCGCAAGTACGCCAGGACTCTGCCTCCCAGACCTGGAGACCAAAGCATGTGCCCACCACTGCTCGGCACCAGGGGAATGACCACGGTGATGCCCCTGCCTTGCTCCCACACCGCACACCACCCTCCTTGGCTTCCCCAGTGGGGACCACATCTGCTAATCCTGGCTTGTTGCCGTCTTCGCCCCAGCCCACCAGTGAGATACACCAAGGTCCTGAAGCTGAGGCGGTTAATTCCTTCCAGTCTAAAGCCAAACAAGTAAAATTTGGTGAGCAGAAGCTTTCCTACAGTGCTAATTTGCACTGGAGACAGGAGCTGGAAACAGCACCAAATTACATCCTAGAAGATATACAGTACACAATCACCAGGGAGGCAATTTTTGCCAAGAAGGAAGACAGCATGGATGAACAGCTGAATAGATGGGGAAAAAAAATATTAAACAGAAAATGGAATGAACAGAAAAGAACTGAATTGCTGACATATGCCTCCTCATCGTAACTAGGGGACTTGGCTTCTCCTCACACACTGTAATCCAAGTGCAATATAAAGCAGCATTCTCATCCTCCTGACAACCAGCCCATCTCTCTGTACACATCAGCTGTGTGCTTGCAGGAAGAGGCTGCAGCATTTTGTACAGTAGCTTTTTTTTTTCTGCAGTTGTAAATAAATTATTCTTCAGATGGGGGACTGATCATCTCTTCTTCCATGCAAACATGGTGCTTATGTACAGTGTATGCCATGGCATTAGCAGTGTAAATAAGCCCCAGCCTTGCACCGCACAGAGCAGTGTGGGGTGGCAGCTCCCCAGCCAGGCTCGGGGCTGCCTTTTGGACATGCTTTGGGCATATGAAAAAAAAACCCTGGAAGCACTTATAAAAAATTGAAAGGAACTGGCTTTCTTCTGCTCCAGCTACCTATTTCATAACACAACTTTGGAGCTGGTGTGGCTCTTTAACATAGCCATCAGAAGGATTTGATCCACCACCCCTCCAGCCCACAGTGGCACTAATCCTTTCCCTCTCATTTAAAAGATAAAAAGGGCTACCTCCCCTCCACCCCAAAGCCCCATGCATCACCGCAGTCCTGCAATACCTTTGTCCGACATCACTCCCCAAGGATCCCATCCTCCGAGCAGGCAACAAGGGGCTCACCCCATGGACATCTTCTGTCGTCGTAGGTGGGACAGTTTTTATGTGGGAATTGCTCTCTGAAGGGGAATTCTTCAGCTTGGCTCTCGCCATCCTGCGCGCTTTGGCTGCCTCTCCGACCTCCTCCTCTTTCCCCCCTGAACTCTCTCATACATAGCAATCCTCACCGCATTCACTTTAGAGCTGTCGGCACGTACCATCTCCTTCCTCCTTCCCTCTCCCTGCTCACGGCTGCTCAGTGGAACAATCCTGCCCTGCACATTTATTTTGGTAGTGAGGGGAGTCAAGGCAAACTCTCTGGCCCTGCTGCTGCAACGAATTTGGTGCAAGACAACCAAGAAAACATCCACAATGCAGAAATCTCTGAAATGGCTTAGTTTAGTAAATAATGTAATTGCCTTGGCTGCCTCTCTTAAAAAAAAATGATTGCGTTGCTCTTATCACCACAAGCAGGGCAGGGGCTGAGGGATTATTTTTTCCCCATCCCTGTTTTTCAGTAGCAACATGAGGGGGTGGAAGCTATTTTATCTTATTCCTCTGTGTGAAAAGCAGTGTGTGGACTGCATGCCAGAGAACCGACTCAGCATGCTTGGCTCGTGGACACAAAGCAGCAGAGCAAGGTCCCCTCCGAAACGCACCTGCTGTGAATGGAGCAGAGAGGAACTCGCTGCTGCTTCCCTCTGAGTGGCCTTTGACTATGGGGCTCAAGAACTGCTCACCTGGCCACTACCTGTCCCAGAACAATCCAGCCTTCCCTCTGCAGGCGAGGACAAAAGCTGCTGCTCCTCGAACACGCTTGGCATCAATTTCTCAAAATGTCAAGCAGAAAAGGGAATTCACCATGGCCAGGGGTGTCGAAGCAGGAGCTGAACTTGTGAGTCCTCCAGTGCACAGGTGGGACTAGAAAGGTTGGAGTCTGACATCCCACCCTCTTTTGGAGACGCCACCAATCCATAGCTGCTCCTGCTTGTGCTTGATGCCAGCCCTCGACACAGAGCATCTTCAAGAGGACCACTAGGGTGCTGCAGCGCTGGGTCAGAGCTGCAGCCCCAGTGCTCAGCACCATGGACAGCAGCAGCCCGGCACCGCCCACCGCCATGCCAACATCACCCCACCACATGCCAACATCAACCCATGACACACCAACATCACCCCACTGCATACCAACATCAACCCATGACACACCAACATCACCACACAGCGTGCCAACACCACCACACAACATGTCACCTTCACCCCACGGCATGCCACCATCAATCCATGACACATCAACATCACCCCAAAGCACACCAACACTGTGCACCAACACTACCCCACAGCACACTGATGCAGCCCCATGGTGTGCCACTGCCACTCCACTGCATGCTGCTGTTGCATGGCAATGCCGCTCCACTCTACACTTTAAATGAAGGGTAAAGTCACTGACTGATCACCAGGGAGAAATCATGACATGAAAAGCCAATGCAAATAAACTCCACCACAGGATTTCTTTAGAATGAACATGATGTACAAGAGTCAACATAGTGGTACCTGGAAGGGTCTTCCCAGTACCTGAGAACGGACAGCTGTGTGAGGGCTGTCTTTGAGGTAAGGACAGAAGCTGCCCTGAAATGGGATCTCTGAGATCCAAAGTACTTCACTTTCAGAATAAAACCTGACATTTTCACAGAATGGTTTGGGTTGGAAGGGACCTCAAAGCTCATCTAGTTCCAACCCCCTCCCATGGCAGGGACACCTCCCACTAGACCATGTTGCTCAAAGTCCCATCCAACCTCGTCTTGAACACCTCCAGGGATGGAGCATCCCCAACTTCCCTGGGCAACCTGTGCCAGTGTCTCACCCCCCTCAGAGTGAAGAATTTCCTCCTCAATCTAAAGCTACCTTCCTCCAGTTTCAAACCACCAGCTGGGTGCCCTGACCACACTGCATCAGATCACTGCCCTCTCTTCTGGTGTGCTTCCACATCGCCAAGAGACAACCAGAGCACCTGGCACCACTGTCCTGTGTCAAACTCTGGGAAGAAAAGGCCAGTCCTGTCATCCCTCTCTCTCACCAGAGAGCGGCCAGGCCTGAGCTCTGCTCATGTTCTCCCCGCTAAGAGCGGTACCTCGGGATGTCTTACCCGTGACACAAAGACAGTCCCTGGCTGTTCTGGGAACAGAAACCAAGTCCCCATTTCTTGTTAAACAAACCCTTGTTTCCCTACTCAGAGCATTGTTTCTTAATGGGATTTCACCGTAAGACATACTTTATTTCAGTATTTTTAAACGTAAAATGGATTAAAACCCACAGCCCATTTACTAATGTGCCAGCTTTTAGCATGCACTTAATTTCTCCTTTTGCCTCAAAATGATTCATTAGCTCAATGCATTCATTTTCTAATGGAGTCATTCCTTTCTGCTTCATGGTTTGCTTCAGCCTCATCTCCAACTTATTGCTCTGTATCTGTTTACCTCAGGTTCTCAAGCCCCAAATACAACTACTGCTGTCGGCCCTCTGCATTGGACTGTGCCCAGCTCAGGGCCTGATGAATCCTCCTGGACAACTGGAGTCACCCAGACTGGGGCAATCAGGTCTCTTTTAGGGAGCTATTTGCAAATTCTGCATTGTGCTGTATTCCTAATTCCAGAAGAATGTTAATTTCAGGATTGAGGCTTGATGTGAAAAGTGGCTTATGCTTAAACCATAATCTCAGCACTAATGTCATCAAGCAGCGGCGCTGAACAGAAGAGCTATTAGGGAAAGACCTGGGGGATTTTAACAGAAAATGGAAACTCTCCTGTCATATTTTTGTTGTACAGAGGTGACAAAAAAAACACATCAAAGAACCTCTTGAGAAACTCAGTTCCTGCCTGCGGGAGCCTCTACATGAAGACACCTTTTTTGTTAAGCACTTAAACACAAACCGAGACACGAAACCCAGAAGACAGGGAAGTGATCTGACACAGGGTCACGAGAAAACTGCAAACAGGGCTGCTGATTTCAACAGCCACTTCCCTTCCAAGGGAGAAAAGAGGTCACCTGGTGCTGAGGAGAACCTCTCCAAGGCTGGATAACCACTCAGACTGCTCAGATCTGAGTTGGGCTGCTGAAGCAGTTCATTTGCCGCAGTGCTGTCAGAAAAATATTCCTCTCTCAGGCAACACAATGTGTTCCATGCTTCACCTAAAGACCTACAGCCCTGGCAGCATGTCTCCTCCCAAGCCACCTCTCAGCCAGTCACTGGGCGCTGTTGTGTCAGTAAGAAGAGCTGAAGGAGGAGTAAAGCAGGAACTTGGAGCAAATGCAACCCAGAGCTGTCTGGGTTGCTGAGCCACCAGCAATGCAGGAAAAGTGCCCTGGTCCTCTCCGCTGGGAGATGGGAGGCCAGTGCACTGATGAGAAAAAAAGGAAAAGTAGAATCATTGACTGGTTTGGGTTAGAAGGGACCTTTAAAGGTCATCTAGTCCAACCCCCCCTGCAGGGATATCTGCAACTAGAGCAGGTTGCTCAGAGCCCCAGCCAACCTCACCTGGGATGATTCCAGAGATGGGGCAGTGACCACCTCTCTGGGCAACCTGGGCCAGGCTCTCACCACCCTCAGCATAAAGAATTTCTTCCTTTTCTCTACTCTGAATCGTCCCTCTTTTAGTTTAAAACCATCACCCCTTGTCCTGTCCCAACAGGTCCTCCTAAAGAGTCTGTCCCCATCTTTCTTATCAGCCTCTCTAAGCACTGAAAAGCCACAAGAAGGTGTCTCTGTAGCCTTCTCTTCTCCAGGCTGAACAAGCCCAACTCTCCCAGCCTGGCCTCCCAGCAGAGGTTCCACCCTCCCATCAT
>JAVSBS010005532.1:0-15087 GCA_033124195.1 Coracias cyanogaster | reverse complement strand
CCTCTGGCCCCGCTCCAGCAGGTCCATGTCTCTGCTGTGCTGAGGACTCCAGAGCTGCCCCAGCACTGCAGGGGGGGCTCATAATAAAAAAGAAAAGTGCTTGAGGCCAGGCTTGTTGGTGGAGCACATCACTGTCTGTCAAAGGGATCACACGGGATGGATAAAGCTGCTTTCCTGTAACTCCTGAAGTGAAGGGTGTGAACGGTGCGTCTGCTCGTGGCTGCTTACCCTGAACTCAAATAATGCAACAGGAAAAACGCATCGCTCCGCACATCCACAGCGCTCATTCCTGCCAGGAAACTGCACGTTCCTAGAAAGAGTCATGGCTGTAAAGGTAACCTGAAGTACAGCTCGGTGAGTCTGCTCTGCAGAGACACATTGTCTGTGTTCTCACCCAAGGTATACGAGGGTAAGACACACATCAAACGCCTTGTTTGTACAGCGCCTTCTCCAAGGCAAGCCAGGAGGCAAAATCAACAAAACACAACCTCGGTAACGTCAAAGTGCAAGTAAGAATGCCTTTAGTCAGAACTATTTGCCAAACTAACTGAAGGCCAACCATCTGACTGTAAGCCAGGAAATCAATGTTTAATTTTAGTTTGAGAGCCCATTACAAAGTGCTGATTTCTCATTTCTGCATTATGCAGAGACCACTGCTATGCCGGGGGCTGGAGAGCTGGCTGGGAAATGCTGAGCAGCAGTTGCAGTGGTAACAATATTTCTGAAAAGAAGATTTAGAAAGAAGCAGATTTTTCATTAGTCTTAATTAATCCACAGCAACTGCATTGTCAAATATTCTCCTTTAATCCAAGTAGCTTTCAATCCCAACTGCCACACCTCCTTTTACGCACCCATTCAGCTCATTATTCACAAAGCATGACCTGGCCCATTATAACCAGTTGACAGAACAGGAAAGGGTTGGGTTTATTTCATATTCTGCTGGCACACAAACCTTTTCTGTTGAGAGACAACCCAAAAGTGTCAGCGTGCGGAGCCTTCTGGAAGAAAAGCCAGTTCAATATTTCAAAATCTTGAAAATTCATCCTGAAAGGCATTGACTGTGCAAAGATACTTCTAACACCAAAAAAAGGCAACCTGGGTAGCAAAGCACGTTTTGCTAGAAAACGTCTGCGCTCATGACCACGTCAGCATCTCACGCAAGACTTTATCAGCTGCGGCAGAGGTGCTGCTCTACAGGAGGGGCTGCGTTCATGCAAACAAAGCGATAACTCAAGGGACCCTGAGCTGACAAGTCACTAAGGTTCATTATTATCTCTCTACAGAACCCACTGGTGACCCACTCTAGGAAAATCACCTTTCCACCAGTGCTACTGCCCGGACCCCCAGCTGCTTCCCACAGACTGGTTTGTGTTTGTGCTGCCTTTGCAGACCAGTCCCGACCTCCCTTTATTTAATAGCTCCAAGGCAAAGCAAGGTCCCATGCAATTTTATTACCACCACAAACGCTTCCAATATTTCACATCCCCAACCAATGCAATAGCGTGACATTAATGGCTTAATAAACTTCAGCACACAACTAATGCTTTGACAAACGTTACAACCCCCTCTGACCCAGCCGTGGGCTGAAGTGGTTTTCAAGAAGCGCACACGCGGTGGTTTTGCCCTTTTGTCACTGGGGAATGCCCTACATTGTCACCGTGCATTCTGCAAAAGAGCTTTTCAAAAGCTGCCAGTGCTTTGAGGTTGCCAAGGCTCAGGCGCAGCCCTGCAAAAACAACCTCGCGCCCACCGCGAGGCTCCCGCAGCCAGGCTAGCACCGAGCCGCACCAAGCACCACTGGTGAAGCACCTGCTACAACAGAGTTGGCTGGAAACATCAGTATTTTTGAGGAAATGTAAATATTATTATATTTTCCTGTGGACTAATTGTTCTCTTTTGCTATGGGAAGTTGAAAAATCACAGAAGATGAAGCTTCTGCTTCCTCACTAGAATATTTTTTTCCTCTGACATTTGTTTCAGTTAAAGTAACAAATTTGCCAAAAAAGAAAGAATAAAAAAAAGTTTAAAAAAACCCAATGTTGATGCTCCATCCTCCTTTTTTGCACAGAACTTGGCCCTTCCATCCCCCTGAGTGCCAGTGCTGCTCCTCTGCAGGTCCTCGAGGTCCCCGGGAGCCCCTCGCCTGCTCTCCTGAACAGCACACCCCGCACAAGAGTGGCCCAAGTAACTCTCTTCCTAACGAGATAGGTCCTTCTGCCCATATTTTTGACCATTGATCAGCAGATGCAGTTGCAGTTAATGAGAGGGTTGAATCCAAAGGGATTTGGTTCCTTTTACAGTCGAAAATACGATACCAATACATTGATCACTTCAGATTACAGAGATATTAGACTAGAGGAAACGCTTGGGAACCCTCTCTGGACAGCAAGGATGTGTGCATTTATTAATAAAAGTGCTTAGAAAATATTATTTGCATCAACCAGAGTCAATTTTAAAAGTTCTCTCCATTTGCTTTCCATTAGTCTGGAGAGGAAAGTCCTCTCTGGCACATGGCCACCAGCATGGGAGCAGGACCTCAGCACTCAGAGAGTCAGCAGATCTCTCTTGGAGATGAGTTGTGCAATGAAAATCAGGGTTTCAAAGACACAGATGGTGAAATCCTTCCTGAAGGGGCTGAGGGAAAACTAGGGATGGATGGTGATGTCTACCTGCTATTCACAGCAACATGCACCCAGGGGACCTAGGGCTTCCCAGAGGCTGCTCCCCACGAGAGAGACACGGATCCCCCCAGGGAGCAGGGACCTGGTGCTGTCTGAGCTCTGCTCCATGCCAGGTCAGGGCCAGCCAAATCCAGAGTAGCACTTTGCAATTCAAAGTACTTGCAAACGTGGTCTGCACTTAAGCTCCTGTCCTGCTCTGTATCTGATAGGTCACAGCTCTTGCCTTCCCCTCTCCCGCGAGCAGAGGCCCTCAGCAGCAGATTGCCAAAGGATTTCCCAGGACTGGAGTTTTCTTTGAAGTGGATTCATGTCTTGGCATCTCCCCAAACAGCACCAGGAGTGGGATGTAAGCAGCAGAGCAGTGACACGAGAAAGCATCTCAGTGACTCTCCCACCTGCATTCACGGTACACAGAGGCATTATTATTATTCACCATCTCACCAAGAGGTCCCAGACAAAACAAGCCCTTTTTCCCTGCAGTCTTAAGAGGGACCAGATGCATAGAGGGATGTAGAGCAGGACAGAGGAGAGAAAAAAAGCCCAACTCTCAGTGACTTTGCAGGAGCTTTGAGCACTCCAGCTAAGAAATGGAAACAATCATTATTTCAGTGGAATTTCTCCATGTGCTGCGCAGAGTGCACCAAGACCCAGGGGACATTCAGGAGCTGGGAGAGTCTTCCCAAGCAACTGGAGAGGAGAAGTGCAGAGGGAGCGATACACACAGGGGTTAGGGCAACAGCAGCTCTCCAGAGCGCCTGCTCACCAGGGTCTAGGGCATCAGTAATTCAATACTTTCCCCCCTTTTGCCTTCACTTTCACCGGTTTCTGTTCCCTTCACACGCTGCCCTGGCAGGGTTAATGCCTTTGCACCGCAGGCACTGACGAGTTCCCCAAGAAGCCGTCAGATGGATCTACACCACTGTGCGTTCTCCTTTGTATCTAGGACTCTTTCCTGACATTTGTCTTTAAAAAGCAATGCCATTCATATGAAAAGTTGATTAATTCCACTTGTTATAATTATTCTCTCAAATAAAATCCAGCTATTCCCCTCCTGTGAACATGGGGGATAATGGTCCTTACCCTTTGCAGTAAAGCATTTTGGTTCCAGGGGTGAGAAGCTCTGTACCAAGCACTAAGTGTTATTATTAAGCTGTCATTAAAAGCATTTCAGGAAAAGTTCACAAACTGCAGGGATTTCTGTCATCACAGCGGCTTGCTGGGATGGCAACCGGGCTGAGCAGTTACTGCAAAAACCACAACCGTACTGAAGTTTCCATCCCCATTCAGGAGTCTCCATTGGAGCATGTTCACCGCAGGCAACGCCACCACTGCAGCCACATCCTCCTTTGGAGAGGTGTCACCTCCGAGGATGTCCCTGCTGCACCACCCCATGGGACCACCTCCAACCACAGTGGGCTTGTGGGGCTGCTCCATCCCTACTGTGCTTCTGCAAGGTGCTCAGCACCACGGCAAACCAAAGAAACCCAACAGGAGGGATCCTGGAGCAGGGGATCACCAATATTCACCGGCACTATCACACAGCTGCAGAAAGCTTTGGGCAGCCGGTGCTGCACCAGACACCCGGCACTTCAAGGCGCCTGAAAGATTTGCATGACACAGGCAGAAATTAACTGGCTTCGTTTTATTCCCTTGCTTCCCCTGTTTTGCCTTGGCAGCCAAAGCAGGCAGTACAACCAACGGCACCTGGCAGCAGCTTGCTGCCGCGCCCAGCGTCTCCTCAGCTGAGGTGGGAGACTTCATTAATAAACTGGACCTCTAGAGTCTCAGGGAGGAAGGGACCTTTTAGAAAGCACAGATGAGAGCATATTTAGCAGCAGCCAGAGAGCTGGAAACAGAAGGAAGCCTTTGAAGAGCTGGGCTGATGGAGAGAGATGGAGAAATTATGTAAAGTAAGAAAATAGATACAGAGCTTGCAGGCAGGCTGCGAGCCCGGAGGGGGACGGTGTGTCTGATAGCAGAGCCTTTGATTTTCCTCCTCTTCCCCGGGTTTTCTGCATTAACATTTCAAAATGTTAACAGTTTCAAAACAGTCGTGTTTAGAAGACGGGAGAGCAGCTCCCTTACAGACCCAGGGCTTCAGAAACTGCCCAGCACAGGCAGCACCCACAGCAGCACCCACACCCCACAGCTCCGACTGCCAAGGGCTCGGCCGGGTCCCCACAGCTACATCCCGGATCTAGGGGGTCTGCAAACCAGTCCTCTCTTGGCTTGCCCGGAGGAGAGACGGCAGCTCCCCTTCACCAAGTAACTCCCCAACTACCCGGAGAGTTGGCAGCGCCATTATATAACTGCAACGCAAGAGCCTCGCGCGCTGAATCCCAGAACTGTCATCGCAGCCTTTGCAAACCCATTTTTACCTCTCTAAGTGTGGCTCATCAGCGACGAACATGAAAGCTGCAAACCCAGTATGTTAACTTGGGACTGTTTCGCAGGGAGAAGAAGAAATAGAGCAGACCTGAGCAGCTGCTGAACAAATAGCCCTACAAAGCCACGAAACTTCCGGCCAGCTTCGTCTTTCTGCGGTGCATTTTACATGCTTACAACCAGAGCAAAGAGACCCTGAAGCTTTACAGCGACTCGTAATCTCTTCCCACTTCTTAACAAAGCTGATAACGGGTTCAAACGGCCAGAGGAAAAGGGAAAGTATCTCTATACCTGTCACAGCTGCTCAAGTCAGGAGAGAAATTAAAGCCCTTGGGTAAAATCTAAATATATATCTGCAAGGAAAGCATGAAAAGTCTCCAGGCAGAGCAAAGTAATCAGGCACAGCCGAGCCACTTTTCCAGATGAGTACGTAACGGGGTCACTATCGGCTTCCCAAGATTTAATGAGAGCAGCGCTGGGGTGCTCACCCCGGCAAAGCTGGCAGCCGGTGCGGGCAGGGACGGGCAGCGTTTCCAGAGCATGACTCAGCCCCGGCGCTGCGCAGGGAGGCAGAGACTGCGGGGAGCGGGCGGGCAGGCAGCGATGCTCAGAGAAGGTGGCAAGGCAGGACCTGAGCCCAGCCAGGAGGAGCAGGGGCTCCTGGGCTCCCCTGGCACAGGGCTCGGGGCTGGCAGAGCCACTTTGCCAAGGACAAGCAGGCTGGGGATTGCTCTCTGCTGCCAGCAGCTGCCATTTGTTGCCTCCCAGCTGTAACGATCTTTACACTATAAATGTTTATTACTCTAAGCGTTTGTGCTTCCCCCAGGGATCTGAGAACAGCTTGTAAGCACCCCGGGTACCGCTCGTGATACCCACAGGAGGGGCAAGGATGGAGAGGTCCTTGCGCCCAAGCTGTCGGTTGGGCAATAAACCCACGTCATGTGGAATAATTACCACGGCAGTCCTTGAACTTCCCTCCAGCCTTTCCCAGGGATGGAGCCCCGCGGCTTCCCTCTGAAGCCAGGACCTTCCCATTGCTGCCCTCCTTCTGCCAGTGACTGAGACAAGACCTGGAGGAAGGAGAGGGATGCTCTGAGCATCCTCAGCCAGCGGCTAAGGGCAGGACAGACATCAGCAACGCGCTCTCCCCCAGCTCCTGTGGCACACTCTCCAGTAACTCTCCGCTCCAGGGGACACCTTGCTCCCTCGGGACGCATCTCATCTTTTCTGCGACGGGTGGCAAGAGCTGAAAAGGCACCTTGTGCCTCCACACGCAGCCTCTCATGAGCCCTTCGAGCACTCACTATTTCCAGCCCAGCAGCCAAGTGCCTTCAGGAGCCGGTGATGCTCAGGATGGAGACACATCACGGCGTTCAATGAGCCAGGAGCACGGGCGGCTCGCTCGCTGCCACAGAACACCTCGCAGAGCTCCCCGGCAGAGCTCGCCAGCAAGCGATTTCACAGACACTTTCCAAATGCCAAAGTGATTCCTACTTTGCAGTTTTAAAAGACTCCAGGGGTTTTTTTGCGTGATATTTTTGTGGCAACTTTGTTACTAGAGTCTTAAAATTCTAATGAAATGATCTGTTAAACTGCAAAGCAGTGTTTACTTGTTAATAGTTCTACGAGTTTCTGCTTAGAGAATTTTAGCATCTAAAAACCTTCTTAAATATTTTTCTTGTATTTTTTTTTTTTAAGATGAATCTTCAAAGGAGAAAGGCTTTGGGGCTCTCCATCAGCCCTGCCAACTGCATCTCACACCAATAAAATTTTCTCCCCTCCCCAGGGTCGCTGGATCACGCTAGGTACCATTTGCCAAATATTTTCCGGTTCCGTCAGCGTTCATTTTGTAATACATTATGTAAGACAGAGCAAATGGCAAGTCTGTATAAAAAGACATTCACAATGCGCTGCAGAAATGAGGCATGAACTCTATGGAGTCTCTGACAGCCTCATCACGGTGTGTGGGAAGGACTAGAACAAGGGGTTGTACCAGACCATTGATCTTCAAGTACGTTTCTTATTTTAACTTCAATGAGAAAAGTTTGCTTACCAAGGCGTAGTGTGCTGTAGCTGACGGTTCTGCCGTGAGACTGGAGGCTCTGCCAGGCAGGCAACGGGCAATGCCCGAGTCAAAGCTCACACTGCGCCCAGATGCCATCAGGGATCTGCCAAACAGGGTCTCTCTGTTTACACGTTCAGCCAAAAGCAGGAGGCAGAACCAAGACATTAAAAGGAACAGAAAGGTTTCTTGTGTCACGCTCGGGCCATCGGAACCACCGCCACCAACAGGCACCGTCTTCCTAAAAGCCTTCAACACGGTAGCTATGTGATGGCAAAGCTCTTTTGCAACATTGGGTATCTACCCACTTTGGGTCCTCTGAAATGACTCAATAAGGTGTGCAGGTGACAGCGTTAAACACCATGTCCCTTGTGTAAGACACTCCAGGGGCCTCTTCTGCACAAAAAAACCTGAAGTTCTCCCCAAAGGAGATAAGTGCTGCTGTATACATGAAAAAACTGTGCTGCCTTCTGCTAAGTGTGTCCGGTCCAAAGAAAAAGGTGAACGAAAGCCACAGAAAAAGATTTAAAGTCAGGTTATTAGACATCATTGGTCTTATCTGCCTGTCAGCTTCTGGTTCAACTCCCATGACCAAATCATCTGTTAGGAAGGGAATATCCGCTCCAGGAGTCGGTCTGACAGCAGATGCTATTTCATGGATATCGAGTCTTGACTGCCTCAAAGTTAAAAGCACACTTTAAAAAAATGTTTTGGCCTGTTCTCATCTCTCATATAAAGACACACAAAACTGAAAAGAAATAGAACCCAATTTTTTACACAATGTGTCCTTAAAGGCCAAACTGCAAACACCATCCTCTCCATTTATATTAATTCTGGCCAGGCAGAAGCTTTTAAGAAGACAAATTGTTTAATAAACAGACATTTATAACAAGTGTCTGATCTCGCAGCCTCATCATCTGGAAAAGAGTCCATTAAACCAAGTGAGAAACTCTCCAATCATTAAGGGTGTTTAATGGGATCAAGATTAAATTATATCATGATTGTGTTAATATCTGCAGCAGCAGGCTCAGCTGTACTCTTTTATCTCCCTAAGATCTGGTAGCAGGAAACAGGGCAGCTTAGGGGGGGATAATTGTCCTGACTCTCAAAAGCTGCTCAAGAAAAGCAGCCACCAGGCCCCTCACCTGCTCCCTCTGAAACAGAGCCGTTCCTCGGGAGCTCAGTAACACGAACACCAACAGCAAAGCAAACCCCGGGGGTGCAAATGCAACCTCATTCAGCAGGGCAAAGCCCTGCCTGGCACAGTGCATCTCCCTGTGCACCCTTACCTGGCCAGCAAACTTTGCCCCTCACCTCCAAAGCTGGACGCCCTCCTGGGGCAAAGATTCTCTTGCAGAAACCTGCACACCAGATGGAGCAGAAGACACCTTCCCTCCTCTACATAGCAGTGAAGGGCTTCCTTCAGCAGCAGTGGATTTACTTAATTAACCTTTTTGTCATGCTCAGGCCATCAGAACCATCATCACCAACCGGCACCATCTTCCTAAAAGCCTTCAACACAGTAGCTTTGGATTTACTTAATTAACCGTTTGGGCTTACACTGAGGCTGCTGCCCAGCTCTGCCAGCCAGGACTCCTTCACCAAGCTGAACAAGGCGTGTCCATGGGTGTTGGAGAGGGTTTGATAGCTGAGCTTTGCTTTTTCATTGTTGCTGGGCTTTTTTTTTTTTTTCCTAACTTGCGCTGTTGAGAAGGCATCCACCCTTTGTACGTGTGCAATGTGCTTTGCACATGTCTGTAAGCAGAAATATTTGTACTGCTGAACCCTGGAAGGCTGAACATTTCTTAGCCACAGAGCACTGCATCCGGCATTAAAATGCATTTACAAGTTCTTAGCAAGAAAGAAATATCCTCCGTTAGACACCATAACAAGAGCTGACTAGAAATTGTTTTTCCTCTCAATTTTAGCACAGTAGCTGCTGGCAATAAACCTTTCCATCAGCACTGGGCAGTTCTAAGTGCAGATACTGTGTGGGAAGAATCCAAACCAAGTGACAATATTGAGCTTTAAAAGCATTTTGGAGCAAGATGAAAAGGAACAATTGTTGAATGGCAGCTCTGGAAGAGGCTGATGAGATGTAATGGCTCTTCATGTCACCATCTCTCTACTATGCAACACTTTCAGTGATCCGAGAGATTAGCAACTCCTGCAGCAGAGCCTTCCAGCTCACAGCAATCCCTGTACAACGGCTCTGAGATGGCAGCTTGAGGGATCTCCACTCTGGAAGGAGACTATAAAGTCATTCTCCACATGGGAAGACCTCATGGTGACAGTTTACTGAGCTGGAACTGATGCCATCAGGTCTTGAGGAACCTCAGACAAGTGGGAATGAAAGGATGAACATCCCCTTTCTTGCTTGCATGCCGGCAGTGGGCGAGCACACTCGTGCACGTATGTGTGTGAGAGCACCTCAGGAAGGGTATGGCCCTGTGCTAGAGAGGTGGAGCTGCTCCAGATGACTAGAAAGACCAATCTCAAGTCATCCAAAGTGGGAAGTGAGGTGTCAGAGAAGGCCTTCACTCTCGGCAGCGTGGGTGTAATTGCATCAAACTGTAATGAAGCAAATCCATCTTCAAGCTCCAAGCTCAAGAACAGTGACTAAACACCCTCCTCGAATAAATGTCTTTCCAGAGACCAGCTGCAACTTCTCACTGAGAAATATGGGCACCACCTAATACCCATTTCTCTGTCCTTGAACAAACACTGTGACTGTGCATTATAAATACCAAACTAAATTAGCACACTAGCGTGCATGCCAATTATTTCAATTAAACTCTCTTCTAATAACCAATTACTACCCATTTTATTAAATTAGAAATTTTTCAAACAATACTCCCGTACGGAGCTATTAGCCCAGTGTAATTATGCACTTCACACGCTGACACGTGGACACCGGGCAAACAAGTTTCTTTAGGTCTCCGTAGCTCTCCCCACTCCCAGTCACGCAATCACATCCATAGCTGGTCTGAAAGGAAAAGTTTTAGGCAGCGTTTTAGCTTTGAAAAACTGTATTTAGCACCTGTCTGCCAGAAACTTTTCTGTTTAAGCCTTTTTGCTCACATACAAACTAGCACACTGCAGGCAGTAAGTTCAAATTAAATAGCTCCAGGAGATTGATTAAGGTATCCAGAAATAATGCAGTGTGGCTTGGCCAGATGC
Source organism: Coracias cyanogaster (assembly GCA_033124195.1). Lineage (NCBI taxonomy): Eukaryota > Metazoa > Chordata > Aves > Coraciiformes > Coraciidae > Coracias > Coracias cyanogaster. The sequence continues at coordinate 4,779 of JAVSBS010005532.1, read as the reverse complement.
TTATGTCCTAACGGTAACAATTACAAGATTGACTCAGTTGAACCAGCAGAAGACTTGAGATAATCTCTAAACCAAGAGCATTTGCTTCCCCTCTGTCTGCAGCAGGGCACAGGCTGCCCGATCGCTCAGGTAAAAACAGAGATAGCACATCAGGACTGGCGATAAAACGGCAGCTCTGGCCAAGCCCCAGCTACCCAAGCTCCGTCAAAACTCAAGTTACACGAGTTGCAAGGCCAAGCCTCACTTATCAGACAGAGGCATCTGCATCTCGCCAGAGCTGCTCGTCTGGCATCGCCCCGCAGGGCCCTGCTCAGTGCAGAAGGGGAAGGACACAAGATCCTCCCACCCGCAGAGCTCAGAGGCTGCTTCATCCTAAACCCCAGAGCCAAGGGAGCAAAGCAATCCAGAGGAGAAGGCAGGAGCTGTGGCTCGGGGTCAGCAGAGGCTGGACAGCGATGTCCTGCCCGCCCGTGCCAATGGCTCCTGCCTTCAGCCTCCGCGTCTGCCGGAGCAGGATTCCCACTGCTCCAAGGAGCTCTCGCTCCAAGAGTCTCAGGGGTGGAAAAACACCCGCTTTTGGCAAGGGCCCACCTAGCTTGTAAACATTTAGCTGGTGAATTTTTTGCTGCTTTCTGACAGGATAACACATTTCTCAGCAATGTCACTTCTGCCCACAGGATGGCAAGGTCTCAAGCTGACATTTGCTAAACATCTTCACCACCTGCTCCCCAGAAACCTTCCTCTCTCCTAGACAGAGGAGACATTTTTCTTGACAGCTCCTGCCACTGGGGAGCTATCACGTACTCTGCCACCGAGCCACAGTGTTCGCGCTTCGTGCTCTAACTGCTCCTTGGCACCCCAACAATGGGTGCTGGATTCCCAGAGGCGCTGACCCCCAGCCAAGGCTCACAGAGGGCTGGCCAGGCCAAAGCAGCAGCACAGCATTGGGAAAGTCCAACTCCCTGTTAAATCTGCTTGTATCGATCTGAAGTCAGAAACTGATTGCAGCAAACCTCAACCAAATCAATCGCTTTGCTAACATTCACCGCCGGTGTACCAGCAACGGATATGAGACACGCGGAAAAGCTCGATGACTCTACCCACAGCCCAAAAAGTAATTGCTCCCTGCTTAAAGGTAGCTGCTAAATTTGCAGAGCAACACTCCCGCTCCTGCGGGAGCCTGCGTGGGCTGCAGGAAGCACGGCAGAGTCACTACTGCAAACACAGCCGCTGTAGTACTGGTGCTCGCTCCCCCACGGCTCCTTCCCGAAGCCGCCGTGCCGAGCCGCTGTGCTGGCAGATGGGGGCTGCAGGAGCCCCTCGGCCAGAGACCCACCTGGTCTGGGCAGCGCAGAGCCCCAGAGGAGCCCCAGCGAGCTGCCAAAGGCCCCGTGGGAGCCGCAGCCTGCAAAGCAGAGAGCTGGGGTGTTGCCCATGCAGCAGAAATCGCCACCCAAAATTCATAGAATCCAGCCAATCTCAACCACAGAGCAAGCCCAGATGTGGTGGGTTTCGCTTGACCTTAAAATGAAACTTTTTTTTAAAAATCCTGTTGTTGTACCAAGTATCAGAGGCTGCCAAGCACACAGCGTCCGTGTCCGTTCCCAGTGTTGCCACCCTGAACCCCAGCCTGGAGTAAAGAACTCACCACAAAACACAACCGGGAAACATCCAGCATGGGAAGAAGAGCAAGCAGCACACAAGGAAGGCTGGATGCAACCTGCAGATCCATGTTTAACTCCAAGAGCTTCAGGACCTGCAGACAGGAGGATGACAGCACCTTCCTCAGGACCCTCCCATGTCTCCAAGCATGGTCAGGCTGGATGCAGGATCTCAGCACCCAGCCTCGGCCAAGTTGCTGTTGTGGGGGGAGAACAAGGGCTGCTGCCTGCAGAGGAGACACGGACATACCCCCTCCACATCCCCCTGCACCCTGCAGACAGCACCTCCAGCATCTCACATGAAAATGCACCACACCACCCACCTTTACACAAAGGTGCAACCAAAAGCTAGAAGAGAGGTGACAGCAAAGAGTCCTGGAGAGAATAATAAAATCACTATTTTGCCCTAGGTTTGGGGAGTTTTGTCAGATAAGAGTCATGTTTGTGTTGTCCTCAAGAGGGCTCTACCACAGAGCTGTGAGAGAGCAGCCGCAAAAACCATCTGTGACAAAGAAACTGTTGACAACAGTAGACATCAAATCTGGCTCAGTAAAGTAAGCCCAGCAGGGCACAGAGCGAGGGTCAGACACTGGGCAGCCCCAAACGGGGCAGGGGAGCGATGCCACGCAGGTGAGCAAGCAGCTCCTGTCTGAGGTGGACCCCTCAAGCAACAGAAGGTTTGCACCAGCCACAGGGAACATCTGCACTCCTCCATCGGTCCCTTGCAACACCCAGTGCCCCATCCTGGGGACACAGACCCCTCGCTGGGCCATGGAAGGCTGCTCCATTCCCCAAGAGAAGAGTCAAGGGCTCAGAGCTGCTCCACACCCGGCAGACGGGAGCAGCTCCAGTGCCGGGGAGCCAGGGGACCTTTGGCTCCAGCCCACCAGAGCATGCTGAGGAGCACAGCAGCTCAGCGATACCAGGCAGCCAGCACCTCACTAGAGCCCAACATTGCAGGCAGTGGTTGCACACTGAGCAAAAGCAGGTTATTTCAGAACCGACGCATTCCAGTACAACACCACCCCCCATCTCTATTTTTTTAGCTCACATCAGGCAAGACTTGAATACATCACCACATAACGCTACAAGGGGAAGAGGTGAACGAACCTCTTGGCTTCACCAAGGCGACACTGCACTGCGCGTGTCCCCCCTCTCGCCACACTTCAGTCTTTCACCCTTGAAGCAAATCACTTATCTCACCCATTTAATTCCTTGCCATTTCACTCCATGTTATCCAGCTGACCCCACGAGCTACCCACCCCCGGGTAGCGGGCTCGCTCAGCATGTGCTGTTGTCCTCAGCCTCCAGCACAATTCCTCCTTCCTTCCTTCCCTCCGGCTGCGCCCACGTCCTGGTCTGGCTCTGAACTCTGAGGCTATGGCCGTGGCTACTTGTACATCATGCTATGCGCATATCCACACCCACACAACTGCTGCAAAAAAGGCAGGCAGGGAAAAACATGATGGCATCAGACTGGAGAGAGGAAATAAGGTCATGAAGGCAGATAAAATTCAACAGTATCATTTTATACCCAGTGTCACGTAGCAACGTCATCTCAACTCTCCAAAAGATAAGAAAGAATGGAAGATAAAATTATTTTTATTGCAGAAATGCAGCAAATTAATAAACTGATAATAGAAGAAATCTCCAGACTCCAAAACCAGGCAGGTTTGGAGGCTGGGGATGCTTCGCCTTGCACTGGCCAGCAGCCTGCCCTGCCAGCCCATCATGGGCAACCTGTGGCCAGCACAGCTGGCAAGAGATTTGTGCAGTGCCCGTATGACCCACTCACTGAGCTGTCACTCAGGAGGCACAGGAGGTGTTTTCTTTGCAAATTAATACCTACATCTTTGCTACAGATCCAAGCAAGTGCCAGCGGAGCAGAGGCAAATGCAGCATGGCAAGAAAACCTGCACTAGCTGCAGGACTTCAGCAGACAAGCATGTTCACGTCTCTCTTGATAAGCAGAGCTGATACAATAAAGAATTAATCCTCTCTATTGGTGGAACTTCCCAGAAAGAGAGATGTTTTGATTCAAGTTTCAGGCCTTTCATTCCTCTCTAAACCCCTCTGCTGCACAGGCTACCACAAAATGAGGTCTCTGAGCTGCTGTGCCTTACAGGAGGATGTCGGGGGGGAACTGGCTAACCTATTTATTTAGGTTCTGCTTGCGATCTCTTTTACCATGACCACACAGGGGTCTATGGGACCCACTTGTGTCCAAGCAGAGCCAGCGCCAGGACAGGGCTGGCTGCAGAGCCAGCAACGGTGCAGCAGGAGCCGAGCCCCCGACTCCCCTGAGGCTGCGAGCGGGGGAAGCCTGAGCTCCGACGCTCCCTACACGCCATCAGTCACCAAACACGTTGTGCAGAGGAAAAGGAATGAGCACCACCTTCAGAACAGCAATAAATTATTTCCCTTGGGAACAAAGATGCAACGGTGATGAGATAAAGCGGTGGGAAAACATAGCAGAAAAATTCAATGCATTCTCTGCACTTACAGCTACAGCTGCCAAGTTGTTTCTCATTCTGTCACCTCAGCAGCGGTGACAGGTTTGGTCTCAGCCTGACCTTCCACCCCCACCCAAGCCAACGGCAGCATTCCCATTGATTTCTGCAGGCACAGGGTTTTGCTGCGATGACAAATATCGTTGTTTCTTCACCAGATCTGTGGATACAGAGTCATGCTCCTGCTACTTCCTTGGTGCAAAAGGGACCCACATCCCGTGTAGATCTGTGCCAAGATCTTACATGCAACCAAGCTTCTTCCACTGGCTTGCATGTGATTTCTGCTCTCGGCTCTTCACCGGCAAGTTTAAGCAGCTGTCCATCTGAGCACAGGAGCTCCAAGAAGCCCCAGGCAGAAAGGTGCACCAGGACCATGCACAGCTGGAACAACGGGCAATGTCCCCGCCGGGCTTCAGTCTCATGCCAAGAACACATGGAAGGAGATTTGCCCTAGTTAACCATGGTAGAGCCCAAGACTCCAGCATTTTTCATGCCTCTCTGCACTCTGTTTCTCCAGTTTCACTGCGGGAAACCTTTCAATTAGAACTTTCAGTGTGTCCTGAACAAATGGTTGAGAGGAGCAAAAATGTTCATTTTGCCGATGTGTT
>JAVSBS010005531.1:0-72661 GCA_033124195.1 Coracias cyanogaster | reverse complement strand
AGGTATTTTGTTCATTTTGTTCTTTCCTCTCCCTAATGATACAATCTCTTGCTTTTCAGACGGTTGCGATTAATTTCTTCATATTTTTCTCACACACCATTTTTTTAGTGTTTGCACTTACTGTTGCATTTTAACCACACCAAATTTTTATTCCATACTTTTACTTTCTATCTCAGCATATTTCAGTAATGTACAGATGTGATCTGATTACCACGTGTCAAATATGACTCCTTTTACACTTTTTTATTAAGTCAAGCATACCTTATTTAGCAGTCTTTTATCAGTTCTGTACAGGAAGAACAAAATTCTGCTCGCACAAGAGATTTGTCGTTTATTAACATAAGCTTTTTTATAAAGTGAATTAGTTAAACTCCATTGTGGATGTACAACTCAGTTTAAAAGCAGTTTATTTCAGTTTAGCTTAAATAGATTCCAATTTATGCTAAATTGAAAAATGCCTCATTTAAACTGCAATAAAAGTAGCTGCACAACTTCATTTACTGGTTTAGTTAAATTAGTTAGATTTATTACATTTGGTTGAACCAAGATAACAGTATCACAAACACAAGGCTGAAATTTTAAGCTAACATGTAGCCTGGCAAGTTAATCTATTTTAGCAGCAGATATATGCTGGTATTGCTAATTATCTTGCTACTTTGGGCAGTAAGTAACAAAGCTCATGTCTGAAAAGGGTTACTGAGTGGAGCAACTGTGCTAGCATGTGAGTGAGACTTAACAGCATTCCACAAGGATCTACCAAACACTTCATACCAAGAACAAGTTAAAATACTGAATTGAAACATTCCTCAGATGCATTGGGGTGTTTTAAAGGAAAATTGAGCCTTACATAGATCATCTTCATGGCAGGAAATTGGCTTCGGAGAAACACCTTTGTTCTCCGCAACATTTTCCAGTTGTCTTAGTGAGCTCTCATTAAGAAAAGCAAACATTACTATGACTCCTCTAAGGATTTTCTGAAGTCATGGGACACTAGCCCAGGTGAAGAGAACTCACTCCTCATGTGACTCAGTCTTGCTTAAACTGTGTTTTTAAACAGATCATAAGCTTGCTGCAAGTATGGTTGAGGATTCAGTTGGGCAAAATAGCTAGCAAAGTCATTTGATGTACAACCAGAAGAAAGGAGGAGCCCATGACCTTAGCCTCAGCCTTGGGCTCCCAGGAATCTGCCACCAGCTCTCTCTCAGAACAGGATAGTTCCTTGATGATAAAAATGAATTCAAAGACATGCTCAGGCAGCATCATCTTATTACTCCAATGTATTTACACTGATATAAACTTTTGCAGAGGGACTTCAGATGGCAGAATCAAAGTGCATCAAATTTATAGCCTCAACAGGCAGAATAAACTCACAGAAGTTGCTATTTTCCAGACTCAAGTGAGTACATACTCAATTACCACTGTTCTTTATACAGTTTTTGCCAAGCAAATGAAGTATTTTGAAATTATCAAATACCTGTAGCTACCATGTTTTCAGCTATCGCAGCCTGGTAATTCAGATGTCATTCAAAATAAGTTTGTGGCTGAACTAAATGCATTTTTTTGGGTTTATTTGTATCTTCAGTTTCATATGTTTGAAAACAGACTTTGTTTTTCATAAAATGAAACTTTTCATCACAAACAAATGACAGAAAGCACAATTCTCTAATTACTATTTCATTAATATGTACCTTCATTCAGCTGAATAGGGTGTTGTTGCTATTAACCCTTTCACAAATCATTTCTTCCCCCCACTGCAGTTATAAACTATAGCCTAAGTACTATTTTACTTTACTTTCCCACTACATACGGTTAAACAACTATAGAAAGTTTGAACATGTGCAGTCATTTGCATATATCTGCATACATTCATATGTATAAATACACATAGCACAGAAGGTGAAACTCAAAGAATGTGAGTTAAGAAACTGAAATTCTCTTCAAGGGTTGAGCTAGCTTTGAAGGTAACTCACCGAGCTGTGAGGTAAACCAAGTACCATGTAAATTTTTATACTTATTTCCATCTTGAAAAGAAGAAACACTACCTTGCAATCAGTGTGCAATTAATGCACTACCTTGTTAACTTGCAAGGTCTAAAGTAAGCACAGGATATTTTTTTGTTCTTCATCTAATTTGTGATCCCTTTTTCAGAAGAGGGGGAATCTGCTATTTGGAAATTCCATTTACATACAAGCATTTTCATATCAAGACAGATATCTTCACATGAAAGTCAGAGGAACCTTTTTTTGAAATATGTCCTTTTTAAGTTTTTCAAAGAGTTCTTTTCAGAAAAGGCAAGCACCTCATCAGCTCTCACACACACAAATCTTCAAATGCTGTTTTTGAAGAACTGCATTTAAAAGTATGTTCAGTCACATACCAAGCATGAGAAGCTGGAAAAAAAGTCTTTGAATCTGAACTACAGCTCATCATAATCTGGTTAAAATTATCTCCAACACCACCTGTCATTATTAATGCATGAAGAGAGGCAGAAAAATACCTTCAGCCCAGCTACATTATTGCAAATAAGGTCCATCTGCTTTTCACTGTTCTGTCATATAATAATAGCAGCTATATTTATGATGGATTTAGGATTTTGCCTGTAGTAGATGAATGTGTAACCGCTTTTATTAAAAATGTTTTTCTGTGAGGGTGTTTTATCATCTTAGCAGACTTTATACCTAATTTTCAATGTGGAATCCTCAATCTTTGATATATTCCATTGCTAAGTAAATATTTTTTTCCAATTATTTATATTCTTCCTTTACATATATATATTCATATATACATATAATTTACTCTGTTTAGCATTTTGTGTTAAATGGTATAGCTGTGCAGGATCTGATTTAAGGCATAATGGCTATAAGAGCCACTTTATAATAGTCATAGTAAAATATTCATTACCAGCATCCTTGAAGGAAACACATTCAAAAAATAAAATCCACAGAGTAATACTTAATTCCTAAAAGAGAAAGCAAGGATGTTTGTAAAAATCAATGACAAGGAAAAGCTGAAAAATTAAAATGTTTGCTATTATCATGGGTAGTGTTCAAAATGCAGCAAGGAGACTTAGACTAAAAAATGGGTGTATTGCATTAGCAAGCGATGTGGTGCATCGACCCAGGGGCTGTGGTCTGACTTACTCTTGGCTTGCTGTCTGTTGTCCAAGTCTACTCAAATACAATGACTTTGTGTGCCCGCAAAACAGTATGTTGGCCAGAACAACACACACTCATCAGTATGATTTTAAACAGACCAAAAACTGTAAAAGAAGCTTTTAGCAGTAAAATATATATCTTTCAGAAATTGTAATTTGTGTCCAGAATAGAAAACCGGAAACAATATAATATCTGAGAAATTGAGTGCAAAAGCCCAACAACACAGGCCAAAAAACGTATGTGAAGTACTTTGTAAATGCATTAAACTTAGAAAAGAACCTCTTTTTTTCTAGACTCATGAAGTGCTGGGGCCTGAGTTGTGGGCCCCAAGTTGGAGTTCACCTGTGAATGAGTCACAACCTAGTAGAATGTTTTGTTTTTCTTATTGGCTTCATGTTTCAGAGGCAGAACCTGGCCCACCTGTGGCTCTGCCCTCAGCCAGGTGGTCATGGTTGGGGTGGTGGGTGAGGCCAGGGCTATATTAACCAGGAGCCAATCAATTGGAGGAATTTTTCTTTTTGGGTGTGGCTTCTTTTGGGGCTAGTTGCATCTTGCTGAGCTCTCTCAGTGGTGTCTTTCCATATGAAGGGCCACGGAGGGAGCCATCTCTGTCCGTCATGTCCAGCAGGTGATGATGGTGCCACAGCGGGCAGTGGAGGAGCTAGGGCCCCAGGAACCTATGGCAGGACTCTCTGAAAGAAGAATTCCGAGGGGCTGTTGCTGAGTTCAGTGTTGGCCTGTGTGATTAGGCAATTGATGGCAGCATAAAATGATGATGGCTGAACCAGCACAATAACTTATTAGAAGATTTCATTTAGCTAAAAAATTCTTTAGTGCTATAGATGATTAGTATGTTGTATAAGCACTCAAAGAAGACAAGATTGCAGCAGAAAAATTAGACTAACTCATTCTTTCTAATGGTGCTCACTACAAGGATTTTTTTTTACTTTTCTTCCTTTTGGGTATGATTGTAAAATGTTATAGACTGGAAAGCCAATAGAATAGATTTGAGAATAAAATGATAAAGTAAATCAATACATGATAAACCAAATAGAAATTAATCACCTGAACTGAATTACTTTCACTGAAAAATGAATACATGCAGTATGTGCAAATGTCTAACACTTCAAAACTTTTCCTAATTTCTACAATAAAAAAAGAATTCAGGATAGTCATAACTGGAACAGAGATGTGCAACAGAGCTGCAAGATACTGCAATGCTCAATAACCAAGTAACGAAATAACAAATGAAATTCAATGTTGACAACCTGAAGGTAGCTTCTAATCTGGGTATTTCTAGTCCTTCTAGTCTAGAAGGAGCATCTGGGGGATAGTATTGAAAATCTCAGCTTAATACTCAGAGGCAAACAAAATGCTAGAAAGTATTAGAAGGAAATTGAGAACAGCCCAAAATGTCACTATGCCACTTTGGTGCCATGGTGTAGCCTTACTATGCACAGTTCTACTTAGCTGATCTTCAAACAGATGAAACTGAAAGAAGAACTTGAAAAGATGCAGAAAATGGGATAAGGCTGATCAAAAAAGTGGAATGTTTTCTACAAAAGAAGAAGCTATAACTGTGGAAGGCAGAAGTTGGCAGCCTGTGACTCTACAGTCTGGGGAAGACAGGGGTATAAACATATATGCGATGACAGATATGATGAAAGAGTAAATAGAAAATTATTTTTTTCATTATTTTACTTAATAGGGATGCTAAATGAAATTGAGAACTAAAAAAATAGAACAACTATCTTTATGGTCCACACATTTCTGTTGTGGAATTCAGGTTCTTTGAATGCTAGAATATTAAATGGTCTAGAATAGTTACCACATAAATAAATGGAAGAAAGGTTCATTATAGGCTGCTGAACAAAATAAACTAGATGCAAATTCTTATTCAGAAAGTTCTTGAAATATTGATTAACTGAAGCTGGAAGAATATATGAGAAGAAATAATTCTACTTGTTCTGCTGTAATATTCATTGCCTAATCACAGACAGTACCAGAGAAAATGAACATTCACTGAGATTTTTTTGTTTATTCCCGTATCTTATATGAGGTAAATAAAAATAAAGAAGCAAAAATTAATATCATCACCAAATTTATTGTAGGTGATAAGAAGCTCAAATTTGGAAGGTACAGAATGCTCTCATGTCTCAATTCTTTCCCATTTAAGCTGTTGCAAGGTACCACATGCACTGGTATGAAGGGCTGGGGTGGGCTTACTCATAATAAGCATTCTCTCAAAGACTGGCAGTAACTGCTTCAGATCATATCTAATATTCACATCTCTGTGAAAGAAATATTCATTTTTTCCCCATTACCTATATTGTGACTCATTGTTCTTTCTCCTTGCTTAGCATGCACAGAGAATTTTCCTCCTAAATTTATAGCACAGCACAGATCCTAAAGAATTTTAATTGTAATTATTAAGATGCACATTTGTAACGCTCCTGTTCCATGATGTGGGATTCTTATAAGATTTAAACTTGAAGATAATTACATGGGGCATTTTTCTCTATAATAGGGAATACTTTACTCTGTGATCCCTTGCAGCAAGTGAACTAACTCCCTGGAAGGATCAAAGAATTGAAAAAGAAATTGTCGGGAATCTAAATGGCAGGGGATGTACAGTAGGAAATTAGAACATGGCTCACAGCTTATGTCACATTCTAAAAGTCATCACTCTTACACTTATCTAGCAAGGATCAATTCCAAAAATGCAAGGCCAGCACTACAAATAGAATGTGACTTCTAACCTCACTACCAATGGGACAAGTAACTAAATATAGGAAACATTTATGCAGAGACTGAAAATCTGTCTTGCAGGAAATAGGATGTTAAACAGTTAGGGTTATGTACCAACACCTTAAACTTCACATTAAAGTTGATGGGTAGTTGTTGGAAAATACACAAACCACCGAAAGATAGGCTTGACATACTAACCGGCTGAGAAAGCTAGCAATCTAGTTTATGTTATCTGTTTCTACCATGTGAATAACTCATTGTGACAATGAGCTTCTTAAATTGACAAAGCAAGGTCAGCTCATGTGGAAGGAATGAAGAGGACCCCAGTGCCTGATTAGGCTTTCTTTTTGGCCATTTTTCGTCTTGAAGATCTTGCAAAAACCTGTGAATTTTGTGACAGGGGAAACTACTTTGAAGAGATATTGTTTCATTAGTATTTGGTTTTTAACAAACAATTTGCATTTAATTACATTCAGGTGCATCAGATATAAAATAGGAATATGCAACAGCCAGTTTGCTTTGCCTTTATGCCTGACATATGAACTTGCATTGGTAAGACTGACATTTTCCTGCTAAACTTAAAAAGCTTTGTGTAAGAATCAATAAAGTCAACTGGAATAATGCAAAGAATTTTAAACAGTAAAAGAGAAAAATTTCTCAACAACCTACAAAACTTAAGAGAAAACTTTATTAATAATAACTTAATAAATTCAAAATAATCACATTTAATTAAAAAAACGTACATCAGAGAATGCTGGGTTATTCACAATTTTATTCCATGAAGACTGAGAGCTGACTGAAACCCTGTGATACTCTTAGGTGATGTCATTTGAGACAAGAACTTCCATCCAAAGTCCTGAACAATTATTGACTTCTATAACTTCACAGCATATAGAAAAAGATGAGTTTTCGACTGCTAAAAGGAAGTTATCTTGTAAAGTCACTAGAGATTTCTCCACTGATTTTTGAAACCTTTTCAGTAGAAGCAAAACAGCAACGTAGCAGATTATTTTGGTTTGTTGATTTTGTCAGGCTGAGGAGTCTTTGTCAAATACTACTACTGTAAATCATATTTCAAAGTAGTTTCATAGAAATTATAAAGTTTTTTTGATTCACTTACACTTTTTTGAGAGATAAGGAACAAAATCTATATTCCGTTTTATAACTGACTGAGAGACAAAAAGGATTCTTAATTTAACTTCATGGATTTAAAATAATTCCAACTTAATTTAAGAACTGTTGGAAGAAACCACTCTTTTATCCCTAAATTTTAGTGAATGCTCTTTATCTGATTTCTGCCATTTTGCATACATGAGCAACAGCGCAAGCAAAGGTTTAGTCTGGTGTGCTCCTGACAGTAGAGCTAAGTCATTCTTTCTGGTATGCTGTAAACTACAGGACTCGTTTCATGTTGAGGCAGTAGAAAGATTTATTATATCATTTTGCAGAATCTCACTTAAAGCAGTGTCAAAATCCTGGCAAGCCTCCAATATTTGAAAACTCTTTTTGGCTGCTTGGGCATTGTCCACATACTTTATGTTTACAAGTCCTGGCCTGTTATGAATAATATATTTAATAACGGTATTAAAATCAGATATTTTTTTTTATGGCAAGAAGACTATCTTTATTGAAATGAATGCAGACTAGGTCAGACTTAACTTTTGAAATAATTTCCCTGAACTATCTATTCAAAATGGAGCAGTTCCTACACAAGTTCTTGGGAAGACCTACTCATAGCACCAAGCAGCTGTATACGTAGGAGGTGTGACTGAAATGTGGGAGACCCAGCTTAGGTACCCAGTTCTGAGTCAGGAATAAAGCTCCATGTAAATGCCTCCTCCCTGGCAGTCATCCTGGCCACAGGAGTATCCCGTGGGTGATGTCTTTGACTTCAATCAGTTAATCTGTCCTCAAGCTTTGAAACACTAAAAAGATGAAGGTTTAATAGAAATTGCTGTCTTCTCATAAAAACAAACACCCTTGTTTCAACTACAGAACAAATTTTGAAATCTTTTCTGTCAAGAAAAAGGTTTAACTGTTTTCTATTGCAATTGCCATGAAGCAGTGATATCAATTTGGATCGGGAGAGAGCAGCATGTGTTGAAATCTGTGGTGTCTGCAAGGTTCAGATTCATCTTTAAATGAGGCTAAATGTGATGCAGTTTTATGCAAACTGAATGAACTCAAGCTATAAACTATGGCAATAAGGTAGTGCTTTATTTGGAAAGTTTAGCCTTGTTGTAGATCTTATTTAATCTGATTGCTAACCTGTACTGTGAACCAAGGTATTTATGGGAAGAAACATACACAATATAATTTCTTTCCATGAGCCATCTAATATAACTCAGTTGAAGCAAAGAAAGAAGAAATCAGTTGCTTCCTTCAGAGTCCTACTAAGTTACAGATGACAAACAACTTTTTATTGTGCTCATCTCCACCATTGCTTCAGTTAAAGTTTCAATTCACCTGAATAGTAACAGTCTTTAATCAATGCAGTGAAGATAGTGGATTCAATGCTGCTGTCTGTAGATTCATACCATCGCTTCCCTAACTGTTTTTCTTTTCTGACAGGCTTCAGTCACTTCATTCTCTCACATTTCTGGCTCAACAGTTCAGAATGAAGCTGGGCTGATGTTGCTATAGGAATTGTTCAAGGTTTTCTCTATAAATTTTTTTTTGTTTATGCTCTGCAGGCTTCATATTTATAAGCATCAATGGTTATTTTTCTCCCTGGTTTTCTGAAGTCATAGTTTTAATACACAGGATTTTGCTTTGAGGCTTCAAGGCAAGCATATTAAAGTGACTGCTATACAGTAAATATAACATCAATTTACACTGGATTTTCAGATGTTTACAATTTAAACTAGCAGGAAGATCCCTCTCAGAAAACTGAAAATTCTACCTTTAAATTCAAATTCCAACTGTTGTCCTTCAATAGATCATTTTCCAATATCATATCAAAGTCCTGAAGGCCAATTTTTATCTCAATCTTTTATCCTTCTTTCAGCATTACCCCACAGATCTCAATTAAATGGCAAAACCAGAATGTTCTACTTGTCAGAGATGGGCATTTGGTCTAGCTATGGAAATGAAGCACACTATATTTAATTAGGGTGTCATAATGATTGAGCTATTAATAGGTTTTGTTGTCCTGTCATTTTTTTATTACAGGTTAAGTAATTATTGCACCTTTCAACAGAATGAGCTATCCAAAATGAAGCAGTGATGTGAAAGATCTCTCACTGAGGAGTAAACATGATATTCAGAAAAGATGCATTTTTTCTGGCACTATGCATGCAAATTATCTCCAGCTAAAATCTCACAACATTCTAGTCATATTTTACAGTAAACCCTTCTAGTTTTGTGTACAGGAATTAATATGCATCTAGTATGTGCTTTTAGAAAGAAAATAAGAATAAATTATACAGATGCATCTACACATACTGCTGATATTCAGGTGACAAACAGCAGAGATATGTGACAAATTCCATCTGCCTTCAAGTTTATGTATTGATTTTTTTTTTTATAGCACCCACCATACTAAGTGTGAATTATACATGCAGCTCTGCACACTCCACCTGCACTCTGCCCACTGCTCCATTTCTTCCAGGATTACTTATAACACATCACACCTCTACATAGTGTGAAATGTTTGCCATTTTTATTTCTAAAATCTATCTTCTAAGGTTGTGTCTCTTTCTTCACTGAAAAGTTACAGTTGTTTAAGAGGCAACACAGGCTACACAGAAAGTGAGAACAAGGAGGAGTTTTAGATTTAACGCCTTGTGATGTTGTATCTATAAAGAGAAGCTACAGAAATCCCTTTAAGGAGAGTGAACTTGCTTGTAGCGGACAATCATAATTTCATCATTTCAGTTTGAGGGGCTTAAGGATACCATCATTTTGTTTTTCTCAAATAGCTGCCTCTACAGTGACACTTGAATTGCCTAATAGCTCGTAGGCACTGTGTCGCATGTGCTGTCCAATAATTCCTAGTAAATAACATGCTAGCCTCAAGGTCTTCCATGGAAACTGTACCTACATTATAATATAACTTTCCAAATGTTATCATTCTCATTACTCTCATCCATGCAAAATAGTTTATTACCAATATAAAGACATATTACAGTTTTTAAAGTAGATTGACCTGAAGAACTCATTCTGCTTTACTGTTTGTATGTTCCAGGAGCTCTCAGCAACCATCCTTTTATATTCTCTGTACTAACACCTGCAGAGCTCTGTTTCACCATCTGCTTGGTGTGCCAAGCATTACTGTTACATGCACACTGTATGCCCAAATTTAACATTGAGGAAACACAGCTTTCACTTTGTAGACAGTACTTACCAGGTCTACACTGTAACTTTTGAAAATGTTTTAAATTGAGGATAGAGGATAGCCTGATAGTATGATCTGTTTTACTAAGGCACAGGAAGACTTGGAAGTCTTATCCAAATTTTAATACAGTCCCTGTAGTCAACATGAAACTGAAACACTTTGCTGAATTTCAGGACTAAAGATTTATCCATGCTGTTCTCTCAACCTCAGAAAATAAAATATATTCTCATTAAATTCAATGGCCAACTCACTGCTGAATATAATGCTGTAACTTAGATCCTTCCTACGCACCATACATACAATAGAAGTCTATCTGTAAAGTGTGAAGATTCATTTCAATGCTCTATTTAAGTCCACTTACTTTGTTTATTTAATAAACTTGCTTTTAATACTAATTAAGCTCATTCTTGTGCAGAGATGAGGACTTGAGTTTTGTTGTTTTAAAGATCCAGACTAGACTTTCTAGTACAGACTAAATGTCTCTATTCTAAAGAATAGCATTTGGCAGTTAGTCTCTTATTCACATGTGATGCTACTGGGAAAGAATTCATGCCGTAAGTATGCAGGGGATCATTGCATCTACCTCCTGTCAACATCTTTCCCAAATGGCAAGGACACTTTGCTTTTATAGTTCCTGGCTGGAAAGATGAGGCAGTTGGCAGACATGCAGCTGTTATAAAATAGAAGTAGTTCAGACATGGCAGGGAAGCATAAAAGAAGATCCTCTATCCATCTTTTACTGGGAAGAGATTTAATTTCCCATTAATACTCTACCTATTTGCAATGGCAATTTAGGATCTCACAGTGACGTCTGCGGCCAAATGTCAGTGACTAAACAACGTGTACTCTGAAGTTCTTCTAGCAGTCTGCCACTGAATATAACCCAATACAAGTTAAGTCATGCCAATGTGACATGAAGACAGTGCTACTGCAAAAAACATCTGCCTTAAAGAAGCCTTGAATAGCATTTTGGTGGCCAAATATGCTGTATTGCTTTGAGTTTTCAGCTGTGAAAGAGTGAAAACAGAAAATACAGAAATATTATTCTAAATATCTATTAAATCTGTTAAAAATACATATATTATCAGAACTGAATAATAATGAAGCCTGGCTGAGTTTTATTCGTCCATTTGCAGCAGGCCAGACAAAACATTCCAGATACTCATGTTCTTTCACTCCCAAATTGAATCCTAGATTTAAATCGAATATATACCTATTGTATAGTTTGCTTTTGAAGCATAGGCAGTTGTCTAGGAAACCTAAACAACATTCATTTTTCCTTTCAGCACACTAGAAATTAGTCAGAGCCAGTGTGCTTGACATGCTGAAAGATCACAGATAGGCCCCTTGTGACTCTTTTAGGGAAGATGCTATATAAATGTATTGTGCTGTTACTGCACTGAAGAGAATGTTTAAATTCTCCATTGCTCATAGGTCAAAACCAGCACATTTCAAGACACAGATTTTATATGTCAAATGTAAGAGTAAAATATTGATTCATCAATATATAAATGTATTCAGATACTGTACTACTTTGCTTTCATGTGCTTTGAAGCAGATTATTCCCTTCTCATTCCACCAGTTTACAAAGCAATACATTCTGGTGCATAATATTTTATTCTCATCAAAATATGTAGTTACATTGCCCACATCTTCATCTATTTTTACTTAAGTATTGAGTGTATGTTTCTGATGCAGAACAAGTGTACTTGTGGAGGTTGAAAGAGGTGATGCTGGAAAATGGATTGTTAGGGAGAACATCTGGAAGTGAATACTGTGTTTAAATCCCAAGAAGGAATTATGGCTTCTCAATGTTTCTTTTAAGAACAAAAAGCTCCACAAACATAAACACTTCAATTCTGTTCTGGTTACTCACTGTATTTGAAAGAAAATTAAAAATGTATAACTTGAACACAAAACTTATCCTGAGATGCTCTTGCTTAAGCATTCACTATGAGGAAAAGAAGGCAGATTTTATTGTTCCTCATACCATATTATCACTATCCATAGATATCTTTAACAGCAATTTCAGTAAGCAAGTCCTGTACACCATGAAGTCACTTCACGAAGAGAAGTAATTACTCTAGAGTAGTTACTCTAGTTACTCTACAGCGAAGAGTAATTACTATATTTCATGTTATACAAAGGTAATCATTGGTCTACATAAGTCTCATATTCTCAGGAATATGATTGTCCTTTAGATTAGTCCAATCTGAACATATCATAGACTAGGCTAGGAGTTTACTATTTTTTTATTACTGAAATAGAGCTACGCTTTTGTGCTTCACCCTGACTTTGACATAGAACAACAACATTTGGCAGGATTCTGAAATACAGAAATTACATAATTAAAAAGAATAAAAACTAGATTCATTAATTTTCCCACATTTTCCCTTGTTCCCATGAAGCAACCGCACAAACGACAGGCAGACCTGTGCCAAAGATTTTAATTTGCCTGTGAACATTTTGCATTTGTCAGTGCCAGGTCACAGAGATTGTCACAAAATAAACCCCCAACCAACCAACCAAGATTTTTGCTATAGTAGATAATCAGTGAAAGTTAAAAGTAGCTGATAAGGAAGGGTGTCCTCTGAGACAAACAAATGCACTGAAGTCAGTTGAGCTGTTTGTGCATAAGCTGTGGTTTCGTTACACTTTCAGAAGTGGCAGAATAGGATTTCAAACATTCCAGAGGAAAAACTTTGAATAGGGTCGCTGTTTTTCCAGAAATACAGTCTGAGTCATGGACGGACTAGCTTACAAAATTCAAGATAGCGTTTGATTTTATTTATTCTCTTTAAACACACAAAGCTTTGCAATCATAGTATTTAACAACACTCACCCATGTAATCTTATTAATGAATGTAAGTATTGTAAAGCATACTTTTTCAATTTCTCTGTATCTAATGTCAGACAATTTGAGATATCTTCTGACTGAAGTGTCCTATCTGCTAACTGAATTGACTAGATTGCCTAGGTTGAGGAAAAATGAAATGTGTGATAGCTGATGATGTAGAATTCATTTTTTATTTTTTACAATCATCCTCATACTGTTTGTCACTGAGCTTGCAAATGACCTGAGGAAAATCGCCTTTGGGTATAGAAGGAATAAAGTGATTGTCCATGCTGTCTCAGTCCTGAGATTCTGCTGAACACAGACTGGGAGTTGCCAATTAAGCCTAACTGTGACAAATTACGTTTTCTTTATTAAAGATAACAGGGGACTGTCTAACAGGTAATAATGCTAAAAGACTCTTCTAATTCTGGCTACATCTTCAGCTTAAAATGACCATAGATGTGACATACCAGTGCTCCCTCTACTATATCATTTATTAGAGTATTCACATTTACCCACACAATTAATTTTGGCACATTGTAAAACATTATTTGCATAAGTATGGCTAACTAGACTTTCTACTGCATTGTTAGTTTTCATCAGATTATATCTGTTCTGAATCTGTGTTAAGAAAGACAGAGAGGCAGGCAACGCTGTTGCATTTTTATGTCCTCCTTTCTTGCCTTCAACCAGTCTCTGTAGCAGACAGCATTCTAAAATACGCAAGAATTTTGAAATCATCCAAGTATAAAGTGCACAGTCATAATATTGATATCATTTGCATACTTCCTCCCATATGAGAGAAAAACCCAACCAAGAGAGAGCAGTTGCAGTTTGACTGATCAAAGCAGAGACATGGTAAAAAAAATCCCCCAAACCCTTCTAATTGGAAAAATAATTCCCATTACTCAAACATAGTCATTAAATGTATCCATAAATGTTTTCCTTGGAAATTCCTCCAAATTTTTAACCAAAACCAATGTTTCTAAAAGTCATATTTCCAGTTTTTCACTGGGAAGACAAAACACTCTTTTGTGAATTTTAGTACAAAGATTATGTAAAGATTTTCCATAGAGATAAAAATGATAACACAACAGCCAGTTTTACTCTAGTTCTAAAAACATGTCACCAGCACTGAAAAATATATGAAGCTAAAGTGTAGAAACTCTTTCTTCAAAATTTTCATCCAAAGTATTAAATTACTTTCCGGAAGCCAAGCAGCAGCCAAGTGGTAAAAAGAATAGACAGTTTTGTTTTCCAACATCTTTAGGTTGCATATGCATGAATGAAAGGGATATGTCAGCATAAAGGAAGATAGTGGAAAACTCTAAACATAAGAGTAATACTTTTGAACCTAACTAACTGGATCTTATTTCAATGAACATGTAGAGGGAACTTGCAAAATCCTGGTAAAACTGCTACACAGAGAAATTGAGGTCACATTGAGAGATATCATGATTTTAACTGGCTCTTCCATTTCCAGTTTTGCTGACATGTACTTTAGCTGTCTCCTATATTGCTTCACAGCTGGGCTACATTTATTTTTCATGCATCACTATCAGCTCCTACATTGTGCTCCCAAGTGGTCGATTTCAAACCCTTAAGCAATTTGAAATATATATACCATAAGTTCTCAAATACCATAAGGCAATTTAAGAAGTACAGTGATTTTGATAAAAAGTGCAGGTAGATTAAATTAAATTATTTTTTGCTGTAAATACTTTTATATAAAGCAAAAGGCTGAATGAAACTCTAGAAAATAGCAAATAACCAAATAAATAGCAGAAATATTTTCTTTTCTCTAACAATCTGCCCTGTAAAAACAACTTTTAACATCTTTGAACGATAATGTCTTCAACCCACTATGCTTTCCCCATCCCCTTATTATTTTAACAACCCCCCAATGTTTTTCCCAAAGCATTTTGAATCACAAAAACCACGTCCTATCAGTAATAATATTTCTCTCAGTTGATTTCACTGCCTAGGTGGATATTTTCTGATAGTATATTTTATCCTAAATATACATCAGAATACTCAAGATTCGAACTATTGGACTCAGTGATGTGAAACAAATTGATATATCTATGCAGCCTTTGGAATTAATACTCCCTTGACATTTATGTGAAAGTCCTAGAAGCTTATGTGTGCATTGAACACGGAATATGATAAGGATTGAGAGATGAGTTTATCAAAGATTCATATTTGTGGCAACACTTGTTCTTCGGTTTACTCCAAATTCAAAAGATATTTTCAGTTAACTACAGTTCAGCTTCAGGTTTCAGCTCTTAAAAGTTTGTAACAGTACATAAGATTCTGATTTTTCTCTTCTGTTATGGATAACATCATTTAATGATTCAGATACCTTTTGCTGTGACCTGATTTTAAGACAAATTCCTCTCTCTTAAGCTCAGGGCATGCTTTTGAGTTTGAAAATTGAAACAAAATTTAAAGAATGGGAACTTACTATAGCTGATTTAGAATGAGTCAAATACAAGCAGATGCTATTGCAGTTTCTTTAAATCTATTAACGTTTATAATTTCTGAGTTACAGAGCCATGACCCTCTGAGAATATTTATAACCTGCTCAAATTTCAGATAAAAGGATTCATGTGTTACTTTTTTCCTTCCAGTCTCTTTTTCAAAAAAGCTCTGCCTGTGTTATGAGACTGGTGCTTCTTAGTTACTCACAATGTCTAAAGTCTGATTGACAGTGCCGGATGAGCTTAGGTATTTGTGGAGACCCACCTTCCCCACAGCAGTCCCAAGAAATGACAGGGAATTGAGAGACTCCTCACCAATCAAGGAAGGAAATGAATTTACTTGACAGGAAGGAATGAAGATGGGAGAGCCAAACTCTTTTCTGTAGGGTCCAGTGAAAGAACAAGAAGCAATGGACATGGATTAAAATATATGAAGTTCCATCTGAACACAGGAAACACTTTCTTACTGCGGGGAGGGTGATCAAACACTGGCACAGGTTGCCTAGATAATCTCCATTCTTGGAGATACTCAAAACTCAGTTGAATGTGGTCCTGGACATCCTGCTATAGTTGACTCAGCTTGAGCATGGCAGGTTGGACTAGATTATTTCCATAAATCCCTCACAAGCCCGCTCATTCTGTGATTCTGTGAGTTGAGGTCCCCCACCTCTGCAACTCAGGATGATTCAGATTCTGATTTCAAGAGCACTGAAGTAAATCTTGGAAATCTGCTGCCATTCCCTGAAGTCAGACCAAAATAAGGTAATAGGTTTCTCAGAGCATGATTCACAACTCCACACAAACTTAGGCATTCATGGAGGCTCTCAATTCCATTGAGAAAACAAAACCATTTTCTCCCTTAAAGTGTTGAACGAAATGATTTCATCCCACTGGGAAGAAAGTAATATGAATTAAGGTAAGAAGAAAGGACAAGCTTTATTTGAGTTTCTGTTTGATTCCTATGTGGAAAAAAATTAACTCCTGGGGCTTCTCTGTGCAGACACGCCCACTTTATACCGCTTTTGAAATAGTCGGATACTACTGGGATGGAAATTCATATAATTTCACTCAATCAGCTGCTATGTGGGTCAGAGAATACTATGCTGAGCAATTTGGCCACGTACTTTGATAGTTTAAATCACACTAAGAGGAAAATCCCAAACCATCAAGCTTTAATGTAGTCGAGTAACATGCACTTCGGTGGTTTTTTTCCTTATATGAGGGACAGGGCAAGATACAGGTCATAAAGAGCAAGCAAAATCTGACATTACACTGAAGATTTAATACTGATTTCTATCCATTGCCAATGTAATCAGAAAAATAAAATTCCACATACTGCAAGCCAAGCATATTAAACAAGCACAGTTTTTCTTCCCAAAAAGCACTGCATTAATTGCCCTGTCAAGTAGTAGTCAAGTTTTATCCTTTAATGAGGAAAGTGTCATGAAATAAGAAAAGTGAAATGTCTAGAATAATAATTATAAAGTTAAAGAAAATGAATGAATGACTTACAGTAAAAGTTATATATATATATTTCAAGTGTGATAATACAAGCCAGAAAAGAGAAGTTAAAGAAGGGGAAAGCAGTAAAGGCAGTAAAGCATAGTAAATCCAGTATGAAAATGCAAATAGGAAAGCAAAAGACATATCATAAAGAAACTGCATAGGTTTAGTATAAAGACCTCAATCACCAGCCACAAAGACAACTGGAAAATATAAGTAGAAATTGCATAGTGGAAATAAAAATGGTATTCTACCTTACTCATTTCTTCAAAGTGTCGGATAAAAAAGTCTAAATAGTACATGAAGCTACCATCAAAAGCTCTGAATAAGGTGAAGGAATTTCACAAAATGCCATAACACAGCCAGGAATGCACAAAGACAATTAAGAACAAACCAGGATTTAAAAATATTTTCTGTTGTGACATGCTCATTTAGTATAATAAAAACGTTTCATGAGAACATCAGCAGATTCAGGGAAGCTTGCTTTAGATGCCCCACTCCCCCCCCCCCTTATTTATTTTTATTTGTTTTGAAACTCAGTTGAAGTTTTATATCATAAATCATTGACACAAAATTAAAAATTTGAAACAGGAAGTAAAATGTTCAGCTGAAGAAGGAAGATCTTTAATTTTTCTTATTCTATTTCCAGTGAAACAACCTATTAATAATACAGTATTTATGAAAGCACTGGAATTCCATGCCCTTCACAGCTGTAGTAATATATATTATGCATAGCAAGCTTTCTAAGAAAGAATAGGCAAAACTTTTAAAGAACCCATGACACCATTGCTAAAGATCAAAAGCTTTTTAAAAATATTTAAGAGCTACAAACAAGAATGATTATAAGTGTTCCAGATAAAATCTCCAATAGACTTGATTGTATATATTAATACGGCCAAGCATGTACAGAAGCACTATTCTATTGTTGAAATAAATTTGGTTACAACAGCCTAAAATGATTCTCAAATGCATAGTTTGATTAGGGTTAACGAATTATTTCTAGATGCAAGTAGGAAGGAAACAAGTCATACTAAATATCAAGTCAGTGAAGAACTAGAAGATGAGGTGACTGTCATTTTGTGTTAAAATGGAGACCTTCAATCTCTCTTTATTTTTATATGCATATTCTAGAGAAAATGAAATAATGGAATTTGGTGTTCATTAATGCTTTCTCTATATATCTGTGTGTGTAGGCAGAAGAAGAAGTACTGCATGTTAGTGATTTTCCCAACTTGTTGGAACTGCATTGTTGCAAATTCTATGCGACAATCAAATCATTAGTCCTTGTTGACAACAGAACTGACAGATATCCATTTACAACAGAAATTTGACATGAATTTGGTCTCTGGTCAGATTTTTCTCAACATCTTGCAGAGAGGGAGAGCTGGTTGCAAATTCACCAAATGAAATATTTGCCACTGGCAAATATCAGTATGAAGAAATCAAGATATTTCATACAAAACTGCCAATTTCTACTGAGGCTTTTGAAGATAAGGAGGGAGACAAAAGCTCCTCAGATGTCCTCAGATGTATTACTACCTGTAAAGGGAATACTGCTGCCAAATCACTTTATAGTATGGTTGGAGGCTTAGAGTTGACTTTGCCAGGACAGAAAGAAAACTTAAAATTTCCCTCATGGCAAGTGACTGGCATGTAACCCACATAATCCTAGTACTTCTGTGCAAAATAAAGAGGCAATGTTACTGTGGGCTAGTTCTCTCCCTGACCCTGTGAGAACTACTGAGGGTGGCGCACACTTCACACCAGCAGATGACAGTAAGGATTTAGTGATGTTTGGCCTCCCCTCTAGCCCATCATCAATACTACAGCAGTTACCCTCCTTGCTTCTCCCCTTGTCTGAATCTTGCTCTGAGGAGCCCACTGCCAAGAGTAGTATTGGACTGCCAGACATTCCACAGTTTTAATTCAAGCCATCTATCCACATGCATTGTGGTTGAAGAGGAAATGGGCTGGGTAGTTTGGGTGTACTGAAAAAGTATGAGGACAGGTGTTATACAAATGAGGGAGTGATGGATGAGCATGGGGAGGGAAGGGCTGGGGTGGATAACAGTCTCCAGAAAACAGAGAGGCTGAGGACTGAGTTCTTTACATGCAAGGGTGATTGACTGGGCCTTGCAATTAGTTTGGGGCAATGGAGACTGGGTGTTGTGGGATACAAGGAGTTTGGAGACAGCAGGGGACAGAGGAATTGCTGTTACATCTGCACCTCTGAAACTAGCTAAAAGAAACACACAGAGGCAACACACTTGTCCCTTGCCTCTTGGTGATGATTACCATCCCTTATTTTATCTCCAGAAATATATTACCCTAAGCAGTAAATGCAACTGAGTGATATGGACTCCACTTTGGACCTTGACTCTTATTAATTACATGTTGTAGTGTGTGTGGAGTTGCAATGTTCAAGTTAATTACTCCTCATAAACAGGTATTTTATAAAGCTTTACACTCTTCTAGTTATTGCCAGAGCTATGTCTGAGGAGTGGTATATACGCATAGCTAGACTTCATATAATATAAATATATAAACAATATATAATATAATATAATATAATATAATATAATATAATATAATATAAATCAATAAATGTAGTGCTATGTAATTTCCTTATGGTTTGTTTGTCTGGTGATGGGGAAAAGACAGAAAAAAAATTATCCTCCCTCTGGAATTTTCTCTGCCACAAAGATGAAGGTAACCTTACAAAAACCAACTATGTCAAGATGTGTCTTTGCCTTTAATATCTGACAGTTTTTAATTGTTATCCAACTGTATTTTTTGCTTACAGAATAAAAGAAAATAATTTTAATAGAGTCCTTCTGAATTATCAGATTAAACATAGTATTATTAGACAGTTAACATTCAAGGCTTCTGCTGTCACCAGTGACAATTTGGTATGATCTAAAGACTTATTGAATTAACTTTATTAACACTGGAGTCTTTCTTCACTGTTGATTCTATTCTCATTCTTGAACAGGACTGGAAAATTCAGAATATTACGGCTCAAAGAAATAAATAAACAACATGCCTGCTATGGTTCTCATTTAGCTGGACCATGGAACAGGTCCACCTTTTGTTCTTTATACACTATCCATTATGATTTTACTTCAAGAAATTGTAAAGTTGGCATCTTATACCTTGATTTTCTATACAGAAACAGCACACTATTACTGGAAAATTGATAATATAATAAAGAAATCTAAGGGGTGATTCAACTGCTAAAAAATAAATTATTTGATCCCTGAGCAAGATATACACTTTCTCATTCTGTAAAAAAACTAGCATCCATGTTAACCTATGTGAGAAAAGCTGAGTGATGCAATTTAATGAATAGCTAGATTCGCTGTCACTAGCTATACAACTGCATATAGTTTGAAAACAACTCAGCAGCTGCATTTTTACCAGACCAGTTTTACAGCAGAATTTATATAATTCATCCATGAATAACTTTGACAGCAATTAGTACCTTCTGATAAGTTCTTATCTTATTTTTCACAGGCTCTCTACCTTTAACAGCTCTTATACTTTTACCAGAAAATAAAATTGAGATAATGTCATATAATTGTGAACACATTCACCTGAAAAACTGTAGTCGAGGAATTCACAAGACATTTTCTTCTTCCTGAAGATAACTTTAATGTGCAATATTTGTATAGGATTGCTGAAGGTACAGAAGTCAGGGTATTGTTGCACTGACTCAAAATCTTTTGGTTCTCCACAGACTTTGGTTTGGTTACGCAGATGACCACAGGGCTAGAACACCTCTCCTATGAGGACAGGCTGGGAGAATTGGGGTTGTTCTCCAGGCTGAGCCTGGAGAAGAGCTGCCAGGACAGGTGACCCTACATTGACCAACGAGGTATTCCATCCCAGATACGTCCTATTCAGTATAAATCTGAGAGATCACAAGGGTCTTGACCCTTTCCATTTGCCTTTGGGACACTTCCGCTGGTCTTCACTTCCCTTGGGGCCCTTCTTGCCTTTGGGACTCTTCCCTTCCCTTCAGCCTTCTTTCTTCTCGGTCCTGCCTTTGATCTCAATTTGTGTGTTCCTGAACCCAGTTCCCATCAGCTGCTGAGCCCAGTCTGGGATTTTGCCAGTGCCTGCTACAGACTCAGTGGTGACAGTGACATAATTGCCATCAGGGGGAGGTTGGGTTCGATACTGGTTTTGTATATATTTGTATATATTATATTTTATTATTATTATCTTCATTAAAGCTGGTTTAGTTTTCTTTTCTAATCCGGAAGCCTCTCTCTCATTCCCTTCCTCTCCCATTTGGGAGGGGGCCATAAGTCTCTCTCCCTTATCATCTTCCTCTATTTGGTGGTGGGAAGAGGGGTTAACAGAGAGCATCTGTTGTAGGTCTGGTGGATTGAACCTAAACCTCGACAGAGTGAAATTCAAAGAGAACTCGCTCCTGAACAATAATCCCAACGCAAGTTAGAATTAAAGGGTCCGAAAATGCAAGATTCTTCCAGGATCATCTGCTAATTAAGAAACCTTCTGCCATGTATGGTTTCCCCTTTCCCTTTCCTTTTCCCTTTCCACTTCTTTCCCTTTCCCTTCCTCCTTTCCCCCTTCGTCCCATTTCCTCCTGCTTTTCTCACTTTCCCCTTATTTCCTCATCCTCTTCTCCATTTCCTTTCCATTCCTTGCCTTGCCTTTCTGCCATAATATTCACTCACAGAGTGAATCTTTTGACATTCTAAAAAAAATGTAGTTCTTCCAGCTCATAGTCAGTCACTGGAGAGAGCAGGGAACTGTTGCTGTGATAAGGATCATCCTTATCCTAGTTTGCTATCACTTTTTAAGATCAGATATGTGAACATAAAAAAGACAAAAAATGAAGTGATGCAGGGATTCTGATGAGCTCCTGCTCCCTACATAGAGAATTTTGAGGCTCTGCCATAACATCAGTATCTCCTGCATTTAGGTTTAAAAAAAAAAAAAAAAAGTAGAAAAACATGTGGCAATTCATATGTTTGGATTCCTCAGACTGTATTAGTGTATATTTTGTTCTGCTCTCTGAGAGTTTAACATGACAGATGACAAATACGACAACATGAGGACTCTATAACTGCAGTCATCCTGCACTTTCCAAGTAAGGGAAGTCTACACAGAGTCCAATCCATTTATAACATACTGTAGGTTTTCATCAGTCTGCATCTCTAGCTCCAGGAGAGAGAAAAATGAATCAGAAAACACTTTTTTGTATTTATTATTCCTAGATGAAAAATGGTCCATGAAATGACAAACCCATTAATCTGATCCGACTTGGAATTTTTTTTTTTAGAAATTGTATTTACCGGGATCCTTGATGCTTAAGATAAAAAGATTAAAGATAGAGCTGGTACACAGCTTTCAATTATTAAAAAAATGAAAGCAGCGGGATTTGAAAAAAAGAAACCATGCCTATTAGCAATGATGGGAAAGGCTCAAGCAAGCACATGGGAAAATAAACACCTAAAGAATATTTTGGAAAAATATTTAGTTTCTAGGCAAAACAAAACAAACAAAACTAAATAGTTAGCACTGGTTTAAAAATTCAGGTATGAAACCATCATTTTAACATTAGCGAGATATGTACTAGCTGTACTTTTCCATAACTGTGAAAAGGTTTAAGGTTATTCTAAATCTTCATAGCAATATCAAAAACTTCTGTTTCAAATAAAATCTGACATCATTAAGACTTTTGGTGCTAGATTAGTCATAGCTGCAATGCCTGGATATCTTTGCCATGGTCTTCTCAGATTCTAAAATGAAAATAATAAGTTTCCTCTGGAAATTCAGCAACACAATCACAAATGGAGACAGTCTCCATGGTTGTTCTGGGGACATCAGTATTTTTTAAATATATTTATTTATTATCTAGGAAAAGAACTGCAGATCTGGGAGGAAAGAATCTCTCAAATAGATGACCTAGAGGATTCTGAGAAACTATATAAATGATATATTTATCTAGATTCTATGGTCCTGCTTGGCAGGGAGGTTGGACTCGATGATCTCCAGAGGTCCATTCCATCCCCTAATATTCTGTGATTTTATGATTCTATAATATTTCACATTGGCAATTTTTGTTTGGTTGGGATTTTTGTTTGGGTTTTTTTTTTGCCTTTACTTTTTCTAATCAAAGCCATATTTGATGATAATTTTATTTTTTTTTTATGAACTCCTCCTTTTTTTGAGTGGGAGGGTGAAGTATTTTGTCTAAGATACAGACACAAGTAAACACTTGGAGAATATCCCGTTTCTGTAGGTAATTACAGGGTAGAGAGACAGTTCTGATGACTGATTCAGGTATACTGGTGTTTGACTCACAACGTAGACTTACACATAGAATCAGGTACATCAGTGTGAGTGAGAACAGCACAGCCTTGTTTCTAACTGTCGTATTAAATTCTCCTTTGGAAGTATATAACTCTGTCTTAAAAAGCAAACAGGCAACAACACCTGCAGGTATTATCCCACCCTTGTAGCACAACAATCCAGTCTAAGAGAATGTTTAATGCTGACATTGAGGGACTAAATCCATTACTGATCATTAAGATTAAAAAAAGCTAAATGTTTTAGCATCTGCATATCAGCAAGGCAAATCTGGATTTCAGTTAAGAAATCCTGCTGTGCAGCTATCCTCAAAAAAATGCAGATAGCATACATAGTAGTTTTTTGAACAGATGCCAACAATTGCCATGAAAGTTTTGTGCAGCAGAAAGCTGGGATAATACAGAGGTCATTTATGTTGATCTATTTTAACATTAATATATACGGAGTAAGTTCTTCAGCTTTGACCTGAACCTTTTTCCGTCTGGAAGTGGAACATACATATTTCTAATGATTTGGAATTGTGGCAGATCAAACGCCTCTTTCCTCTGGGCATGCCCAGGTGGCTCTGAGGCTGTGTTTGTATTGCTATTTTGTGAGACGGATAGTGACAAACACATTGTATATTAAATCCCAGCAGATTGAGGATTCTTTTGTTTCATTCTGCAATGGCTATAAATAAGCCGTGTGGCACAAAACACACTGCTGAATGAAACAAATGCACACACACAAAAATAAATCAGAGAAACCTTAGCTATTTACAAATGGACATTTTCAATACGGTCCAAATGGAGCGACAGAAAGGCTTTTTTACACAAATGAAAGAACAGATTTACAGCTTTCTACAGGCATTTCTGGGAAGAAGCTTCTATCAAATATTCATGGTAGCCTCTTGTCTACACAAGTCTGGTTGATGGAGTAATAGTGCCGACTCACCTGGCACCAAAACTCAGCCGTTTTCCCCTTCCCCATCCGGTAAATCTGTGGCTGTCAGCGATAGGAGCTGATGGGAAATGATAGCCTTATTGAGCTGCCTCATGAACTGTAACTCATTTGTTCTGAAGATCCAGACTGACAGGCTCTGCATTGCTCCATTCCAGTGAAATTGAGTATAAATCACTTTATCATTTTTCCCCCATGACAGTTTATCAGAATTCTGGAATTTTATATGAAATCATAGAGGCTCAAGTCATAAGACTCACAGTCGATCTTGTTGTTGGAGAGCACTGCACCTTGCGAGGTTTAACTTTCCCATAAAAAATTGCAATTTGACTTCTACTAACCAGACATGTGCATAGACATACACACACACTTGACATGGTGACAGGGAGGGAAAGCTAATCAGGCTCACTTCTACTGGGCAAATAAACTAAGCTTCTAACTCATGTGAACTTACAATTTACAATTACTTTCTGTTCTTGATAAGTTAACTTCTCATTCTGACTTTTAAGTCTCCTAATACATTTTCTGATGGAAAAAAAAAAATCCCAGTAAAATCCTTCCCTACACAATAGTACTTCAGTGCAAAAGAAACCCTCTTCTGTCCTTTGTTCCAATTTTTAATAAAGTGCAAAAAAGAAAAATAGGGTGGGCATATGAAAGTATTTGTGTAGATTACTGCTCTAATCTTGAAGCTGTTTCGTGAATTTGTTATTTAGAAAAATGAAAGACAGTAATCAACAATCAGAATTATATAAAGTTGAAGCTATTTAGTTAGTACAGGACAGCCAGTTAAGTTACTGATTCATCTTCTTTCAAAATCCTCTATGAGTTGATATGTACCATGCAAACATTATTCATTAATTCCAGAACTAAAGAACTTGCTGTCCTTAAGCAAACAGTTGTCTTTTATTACAAATGTAAAAAATATCAAGTTAGGTCCAGAAAGTATCTACATGAACCAATAAAGGACAGAGGCACTTAGAAACATATGTAAGCACATAAAATGAAATGACTTACACTTCTGACTTTACTCATTATGGCTTCAAGGACATTTAGGGATTTGATGACCACTGTCTAGGAACACAAATCACAATTAGGAGTCAGGTTTTCTTGTTTGATTACGTTGAACTGAAACACGTTTCCTTGGGCCCCTGTAAGTGGAGCACAAAAGATGACCTAAGCTGAAATGATTGGATTTTGGTTTCTTTTGTGCTCTAGGATGAAAGAATTTCTCCAATTTATTATTTTTAGCTTTTGAAGTTATTATATAAAAGTTTGGCGGGTCAAGCATGTATATACCCTTTTATATACATGACAGGACAGGAGGTAAAAAATCTTGTAGGTGGATGACATAACAAAGAGGTGTAATCTAACGTGTTCCCTGTTCACTGCATTTGTTTTGGCAAGGTACAGTTCTATGGAGGTGAACCACACAGATCTCTCTACTTACCAGCTGCACTGACCATGGCAAAATTCACAGTAGGCAATATGTTATAACAAATAATAAACTAAAGCTACCACGGTAGATAATATAGCCCAAAACTGAAACCATTTAGTTGATAACTTTTAGGCCACAATGTAATGCATGCTTAAGCCTAGCTTAAAAGTGGTTCTCCAAGAGAAAAAACTTCAAGCAACAAGCCACCAACCTGTTCACCATAGAAGGCATGTTAATACCAGTAAGTTATAAGTGAAAAAGACTTCAAATCTGATACCTGTAACACAGCAGGTAGTGAGAATGTGTCTTACTGACATGGGCTGTCTATTTTATACTCCCTTAGCACTGACTACTGTCATTCGTAACACTGACCAGGGCAGTAGAAACCTCCCCCACATTTCCATATTAAACTCCATTAAATGCTATTTCATCTGCTTTTGTATCAGGGTACATGTATCATTAGACAATGGACATTTTCTTGCCCCATTAACTCTACTAATGATATGGAATATTTCACAGTTGATAGATTGGTAAGCTAGAAGAATGGGCACACACTATCCAGAAAAAACCAAAACAAAACAAACAACAAAACTAAGAGATATCTGAATTAAATGGAAATGAAAAATAAAACATGAAGATCCCTGGGAGATCAAGTTTAGGGCCATAAATAGCACTTCATGAAGTGTTTCAAAAAATCCTTATTAAATCCAACACTAAAGGCATTGAGAAGCAGCTTGCATCCATGACATGAACCTAAACAAAGAGTGGATTAAATTCAAATGCATTTGGATCCTTAATGGTGTTATTTGAAGTAGAAGAAAAAGAATATGTATAAAAGTGCCTAGGTTTTTTCAGGTTTTGGGGGCTTCTGTTTGTTTTACATTGTAAAATTTGAAACACAGGGAGTAACTGTGGTCAACTGTTTTAATTTTCAGATCTTCAGAGCTGCAGGAAGAAACCATTTCAGAAAGACAGCTGAACAAATATTTGTAAGAAATGATATTGCGGGGTATAAAAAAGGATGTACAAACTGAAATGGATTTTCCTTTCTGTTCATAAAAATCCAGACTATCCACAGAAAATACTAAGCACATGCAAATTTAGTGCAGCTACATAGCTGTCTATTTTTAAAAAATATTGTAAGGCTCTTATAAAAAAATATTACAGTTTTGAAGCCTGTTTCTGCCTTTAACTTTTTTCAGATATGCTGACATTGTACATTACCCTTAGGTTAAAAAAAAGGTCAAGTGAGCAAATGTCCAGAAAACACACTGCTCTGCAACTGTCATAAGGTTATTGCTGTTTTCATGTGGAGAGTTTTAAGGATTGTTGAGATGAAAAGGAATTATAGCCAAGTCACTTAAGTGCCATGAATTTTTCCACTGTGCTTCAGGCATGCTTTTTGGGAGCTTGTGTGTGTCTTGCTAATAGCCTGACCTTCACGGATTATTAAAATGGAATTTTATACAATGAAAACACTGATAAATTTGAGCTAAACAGCATAGTTTGAAAGGGCTATGGTTAAAGATGCTAATTACAGCAGTTTTGTAAAGTAAAATGGCACCATAATTGCAGAGCAGATTGAGATGATGGCTATCACACAATGATATGCAAGTTTTCTTTCTTTGGGTAGCTGATATGCTCCCCTGTATTTATTTATGGACTGGAGAACACACAAGAGAAATAAAAAGTGTCTTTCTTCAGATACTCGTCTGCTCCCACCATAAAGTGAGTCAGAAGAATAACATTTCTCAGCATATTAATCAGACTCATTTTCCCTTCATCTACATTCCAGATAGACATTATGAGCACAGTTTCACTGCTAGTGAAATGATAGCCCTGAAGGACAACAAAACTACCAGAAAAAGTTGGCAGGTAAACGATGTCAAGGCAGACTCATCTTTGTTGCTGTAGATAAATTGTAGGTGCTCTATGAGGGTCATGGGCTGTGATCAATGAAAAGCACTGTAAAATTTCTAAGCCAAAGCACTGCAATTCAACTATATGAAAAAGGAATCTTGATATGGAGGGAGAGAAGAATTGCAAAATGACTTCTGTGAAAGAGAAAACAGTCTTTAAAAAAAAAAAGGAAAATCCAGAGAGATTTAGAAAGATTAACAGACTGCAAAGCAACAACTGTCAGAAAATATGGGATTCAAAAATATCTGGAGCTTGAAAACAGAGACAGATAGTACAAATCCTTGTACCTTTATGTATTCATAACTGAATAGTAATATTTCACTTGCTGCATATTTTATTTCTTCAGTCTTGTTATTTCCTTCATTTGTTGCATTTTATCCTTGCTGCAGAATCTATCTTTGCAGGACACCAAATGAGAAGCATGTTTAAACAACTGATTCCACAATTTCCTAACAAAATGCTATCTTATGATACATGGCTTCTTTTTTTGCCACTTCTGTATTTGATAGTATAGTGATCAGACAATTTTAAATGCATATGCAGGGTTTAAATCCCCCTTTTCTGACTTAGACTCTCCCATCACTCCAATAAATACCATCTTTTGTCAGCTATAAAATGTTTTGAAACACAAGTCTCTCAGTCTCACCTGCTGAAATTTCAGGTAGATCTAGTAGCAGTACCTCCTTGTAAGTCCATACTTGGAAGTTATTCCAATTTGTGGAATTATAAGGTATTCACTGAGTCAGAAATGAAAGTGGAAATGACCTCTATGATCCTGTGATTAGGCTTCCCATATTATCATAGCATGTCTCTATTCTTATCTCTCCTCTGCCAGAATTCTGAGTGGAACCACACCTGTGGGCTCCACTGTTACTTCAGCTGTATCAGAGAGGAGATGTAAGTAAAAGGGTTTTTTTTTCTGATACTGAGACCTGTTTGTCTTCCATGACTCTCTCAGGTCCATAGCCTTTGAATTCAGATATCCATATCTATATAATCTATCTGTCTGTCTATCTATCTATCTCTATATACAGATCTCTTTCCAGATTCTCTGAAATGTACAGAAATCCTCCTGTAAACAAAGAATTTTCCTTTAATAGGATTTTGTTTGTTTGTTTGTTTTCCTATAATTGATGGCCAATAAAATAATGAGTTACAGAGGTCTCATCTTCCTTTGGGACCTCTTTGCTGTGTACACATATTTTAGGTATTAATACTGTCATATATCCATAACTGAGATATATTGTCTATGCATGGCAAATACCATGCCATATCTAGTCCTGGATTCAGGCTTGCTTAACATAATTATATCCATCAAATATTAAATCTTCTTGGAAGCAGATCTGAACAGAAAAAAGTTCATTTGCCTGTGGATGCTGGTGATGATGGGAATGCCTTACCATCTGTGTCTTTTCAGGTTCTGATCTTGTCAGATCTCATAAGGTAAGTAGATTCTGGCCTGCATAATAATTGGTTGGGAACTTTCCAAAGAAAATCCCAGGTGCTAAGGAAAGTAGCACTGGTGATTCAGTATTTGGCACTCTTCCTTCTGTTCAGTAGCAAACCAATGCCTCAGCATAATATCGAGAAATTATTTGGTAACACAGTGTGCCAGATTCCAGGGGAGACACAATCAGTGCAGACAAGACTTGCAGTTACAAAGTATCTGGGGAACTTCTTGCAATGTGAGAAAGCAAAATAGCACTTTGGGATATAAACCCAAGATTTTGCTTGTGCAGTAAACTGCTGAGCTGGCTGGGAGGATTTGGTACATGTCATTGGAAAGAGTGTTTTAGAGCATTGAATGAACCAAGTGAGCACGCAGGATTATGTGAAGTGTTTTGGGACAATTGTTGAAAACTTCTCTGGGCTATTGTTGGCATCACTTCCCAGTTATTATTGTTGGCATTCTTCCTAGAGAGATAGGCCAGAGTTTTTAGATGCAGTGTATTTGGATTATTAGGCACCCTTAAAATATGTAATTTAGATAAAAGGAACAGCTCCTATTAGGTCAAGGAATAGCCAGGGAGCTGAAATACCTGAATTGTCTTCCTGTTCCGTTAACATTGTGCCTGTGGCAAGCCATTTGTAAAGAAAACTGGACCGCCTTATCAGGATGCAGTTTGCATAACTATTTTTAATCTATTTGTGTGATGTTTCAGCAGAGTACCTTATCATGCACTAGTTTCTGATATATAATGAGTTTTAATTCATAATTACTATATTGCTTGCAAATGAAAGTTCATCAGGGAGGAAAAAAAAAGACTGTCCTTATTAAGACTATGCACTATAAATACTCTTTTTTATCAAAGGGGTGACTGTTCTAAAGGAAATTATAAAGACAGCCTTCAAGAAAACACTGCTCTTCCTCTATGCAGAGACTGGGTAACGTGTAACAAATAAGTTATATCACAAACAAAAATAGCGTGCTACTGTTTTAGAATGCAACTAGCACTGTGTACTTGATGTGGCAGTGGGCCAGACATAACAGTTGTGTATGACCATGTATTCACATTCTGTGTAATACCACCTTCACAAAAGGACTTTTCCAAATGCCTGAATGCTAGTCTTTAAAAATAAAATCCCTTCAAATATGGCAGGCTTGACTATGTTTGTTTCTGGAGATATATGTAAATATATTGAACACTTAGTAGACCATTTATTTGATAACAGCACATTGAGCACATATCCTAAGGACAGGACGAAAGGGAAGCATAGTGAGTACATGTGTTTTCTATGAACATGGACCAGAAGCAGCTCTCTCTATGAAAGGGCTAGATAAAGACAGGTATTTAAGACATGAATTATCATTAGCCTCATGGATCCATCACTTCTCCAGATTTTATTTCCTGAAGAGAAAAGTACATGTATATAGAAACATGTATATTTCTATATACATGTTTCTTGACTTAAGAGGGAAATAGAGGAAAAATGTGCAGTGAAGTATCATGTTTTGGCAGTGTTATCGCTGTTATGTTTGGAAAGGATTGCTGTACTTTCCTCAAAATACCTGCTGCTCTGTATTTGTATGAAGAAAGAACAAAGTCAAAGACATAATACCTTGTGGTGGTTCCTCAAGAAGCTCATTCTAATACCTTCCATTTTCTCTTTTTAGTTAAAAATAGTGATATTCTTGGCTCTCTCAGAAAAAGAGATTACAATTAAAGAGGTTTGCTATCTTGTTAACAAAAACATGGAAGAGCAAAGTTACTTTCCTTGGTACCAAAATTGTCTGAATCTGTAACATTTACAAGTTATTAAGTTGCATATACATCATAGATTTTATATTCAAGCAATTGCATCTCAAAAGCTGAAAAATGGGAAGTCACTTTGTAAAAAAGAAGCCCTGCCCTGACTTGACTGTTCTTTCTCTTTGCCCTTGCTTTCCACTGAACATAAAAAATTTAATTAAAGGCAGCTGAATTCCTTCTCTCTCTATTCTAACCAAGACTCAGTAAAAGAAACAAGTCTCCATACCTTTAAATTGTCTTCAGAAACTAGACAGCAAATAAGCTCAAGAATAAAGACCTCTTAATCAAAACAAGCACTGAGAATGTTTCACTTTCTCCTCCCTACCTTGTATTTCCCCGTTCCAGCTCCCAAAAGTGGAATATAATTTTCTATGATACAGAAATAAAGCAAAATATTATAAAACTCATTCCAATACCTAGAAACTGATTCTAAACACAATATAAATGTGGAAAGGAATAAAAGTAAGGAAAAAATTTATTAACTTTGTACCAGTGAAAAAACTGCCTGTCAATATACCATTTTTCTCCAACTATTTGCAATCTATTCTTTGGTTTTGTTTTCTTGGTGCTTTTACTCTCTTCTTTCCTCAAAACCATCTGATATGTTTTCCTATCCTTAACTATTGAGCCAAGAGACAAAATTAGCCTCCACCTCTCCTCTGAAGTGGTTAAATGGATATTACTGCAATCAGAGTAAGAAAAACCATGCTATCTTAATTAATTAGGTTTCAATTCCTTCACACCTTTTTTTATCATAATGCTGTCATATCTCTCAAATATCTTCTAAACACTGAATTTTTACATAAAAGAAAATAGAGAGGAAAAGCACTCCTAATTTTTATCTATAAAAAGGCATGATACAAGACATTTTGCTCTTCAGATATTTAAAGAATAATATAAGTCCACCAATAAAAACTATGCAAAGTATTTTAAAATATGTCAGCACAGTTGCTTATGGAAATTACTCCATTTATAGAACTTCTTTTTAACCCTTTGTGGGCAATTTTTATAGTATTAATTTTGTTAATGCAGCTTTTAATCATTTTTTCCAACCACCATTAATGAAAACAGTCTACGTAAGAGAAACTAGTCTCACATACAAGAATCTAAACCATCCCAGAATGTTCTGTCTTTTTGTTGCATTGACACATAATACTTTATCCATGGTGAATTCTCTGTTGCTTGCGCTAGCTCTAAATGCCTACTTTCACCCACTTTTTATTACAGTACCAAAACCCTTAAAGTTAGGAACTCAATATGTGTTGTTTATACCAATATGTGTTGTTTATTTATGCTACATTGCTAATATTTCTGTACTGACATAAAACTTCTTTCCTTAGTCAATCTAAAAGGCAAACTCAAATAAAGAAATATGTATCTGCTTTCCAGTATAGCTGTCTGCCTGAAAACATAGATACTGTGAGCAATTTTTAACACAAGTATATGCAATGTCATTGCTTAATCTACCTCCAGATGAAAATTTCCTAAATAATTGTACATTAATATGAAAACTGTAACTAAACTTTGATAAACAGAGCTCTCAAGGAGTTCAAGTTTCATCACAACCAGGAAGATATAATAGCAAAACCCAGAATAGCTTATATTCTCTGTCAGTCACTGAAAAACTGCTTTAAAACATGTGCTATAGATGTCTGACATCCTGTGGAGTATCTGGATTAAATTTAATATATTTTCAGAGTTAGGAAATGTCTGTCTTTAAAAAGAAGGTTTTTTTAAAAAAAATCCTTTATTTATTGAAGTATGGATTAGCATATTTTCATTATCTAAAAAGAGGAGCAGATTTCCCATATACTAGATTTTGCTTATTTTCAATATGCAAAATATTGTAGGCTTATGGTTCCTCTTTCCTCCTCAGACTCTCATCAGCAATGTGCTGAGGACTGTCATGACACTTTTTATTTTTGTTTCCTATTTTCCCTTCCTTTTTTTACAGAGACTAACTGACTCTGAGTCCAAAACTGCAGCTGATGCTTTCAAAGCTATCATCAAGAATACTGGAAATAAAACATATTCTAAACACAAGCAATACATTAGCAATTTTGCCAGAGTTACCTCTAATTTGGGGAATCTAGTTTTAGATTGAGAAGTGGTTTCATGAACTGTAATTGTAACTGGAAATCCATTTAAACCAGGACATCTCTTCTGATTACATAGTTTGTGGCACAATCAAATGATGAAATAGTTTGCAGCACAATCAAATGATGAAATAGTAAAAGGAATCTGAGTAAAACTAAAAAGATAAAAATAAAAGACTCCCAAAATTCATATATCACCTCATCATCATATGAACATATGGCTCTTTAAGAACATTTGCAGACAAAACTATCATCTTCATTAGATCACAATGAAAGGTAATGCATTAATAGTACTTATACAAAAAGTAGATTGTTATGGCATACAGAAATAATTTTTAGTCAGACAGTTTTAATAGAGAACAGAGAACAGTTTCAGGTGATACAAACTGGATTAAGTTCTACGGTGTTGCCCAGGATGGGACTGTGTTTGGCTTTCCAAGTTAAATAGTTGTCTTCAAAACATGAAACTATTGAAATACAAAGTACACTTACACGTAATCAGACATCACATCGAAGTCTACTACTACCAAGGATTCACAACAGCCTCTGGCTGAAAATGAGCACTATTAAATGCAGACTAATTCTAGATGGAAGGTAAACTTAACCTATAGACAGAGTAACTGGCAAGTAGGTCTCAGGTAAAAGTGTGAATTTATTAGAAGCTCTCTAATAACTGACCAATATGATGAAAAGATGAAATTCAAGGACTTTAGACTTTATTACTTAGAAAGGTAATTTCTCCAATGCCTGTGTTGCAGTGCTGTATAATGGATAGGTTAAAAAAAAATTTGTATCTGATTCAGAAAGCTGAACTGGATTCTTCAGCTGATAATCACAAATTTCTATAGCTTAGGAGGGGAATCATTATGCTTCAGACTTCTCAATCTCAATTAATCTTCAAGTTACTTAGGCCCAGACCACAGATAATTCAATGCTGTTCAAGAACAGAAGATTAGTTATACCAACAAATATAACAGATAAACAGAAAAATTACTAACTTACTATTTCTTGGATTCACTTAAAAAGAAGACACCTTAAACCTATTTCAAGTAATTTGCAAACCAATTGCAATAACATTTTGAAAATTAAAATATCTGAGACTTTCCCTGGACATGAAATCAAACACAAATATATTACCTCCAGACTTTTTTTTTTCCTTCTTGGTTTTAGCAGACTTACAGAAATATCTGATGAAAATGACATGTTCAATACCTAACAGTGATAAGCATTAGAAATTTCCTATAACAAAATCTCCTTAGGAGAATTCTGGACCAGAGATGATTCATAGGTTCCTTGCAGTACAAGGCGAACTACGTTAAAAAATATTAGCTATTCTTTGTTCTTTCATATAATTCCAATAAAAATTTTTAATTGGCAGTATTTTTATTTGTGCAAATAACTTGATTAAGCTTTGTATGTGTACATGTATATGAACATGGGCCAGCAGTTGCTCAAGGTGACATTTGCTATGACTCTTCAACTGCGGTATAACATGAAGAACACATTTTACCTTCTCCCAAATTTATTTATGACTCTTATACATTTTAACGCACTTTTAATAAATCTGGATACTCAAATAAATTTTGTTCACAATTTTCTCTTTCCACACAGAAAGCAGGGTTATTGCAATGTATTTTCAATTCCTATATATACAGGGTCTTGCTGATTTTCTGTGGATTGCAGTGCAGCCTCAAAATAAAAGGACTTCCAATATAATATTTTTGGTGGCACATTTCAAGAACACTTTGTCCTCTAATTATTTTTTAAGACCAAGATGGCAACAAAATGTATATCTGATTAGCTGGTAAAATAACATTACAAATCATAGCTACTCCCTTCATATATGCCAACATAATTTACTGCACAAGAAAAGGCTGGGCTGGTAAAGGTGAGAAATTAAGCTTTATTTCCTAAAAGTGTACTACATAAAGGGCAAGAACGGGCATGAAAATATTAGATATTTTTCTGAAGTTTCTTTTTCTGATTGTGCCACTTTTCTGTTTTTGTTTTTTCAGTATGATGACAAGGGCACCTCTTGATACATTAATCTGAAAAAAAATTGGAAACACTCCACATGCATAGTAAATACTTAAAGATATATGGAATATTTTTGGTAATGCCGTGCAACTCCTGTAACTGTCCTGCAGGAGTAAAAGGAAAACACTTTGCTAATGCCAATTCATAGAATCACAGAATGGTTTGGATTGGAAGTGACTATCTATTTCCATATCCCCAGCCATGGGCAGGAACATCTCACACTAGATCAGGCTGCTCAAAGCCCCTTCCAACCTAGTCCTGAACACTTCCCTCATCAACCTGTTCCAGTGTCTCATGAATCTCATAGTGAAAAACTTCTTCCTAATTTCTAATCTAAATCTACCCTCTTCCACTTTAAAGCCATTACCCCTCATTCTATCACTACAAGCCCTTGTGAAATGTCCCTCCCCAGCTTTCTTGTAGGCCCCCTTCAGACACTGGAAGGCTGCAATAAGGTCTCCCCAGAGCCTTCTCTTCTCCAGGCTGAACAGCCCCAATTCTCTCAGCCTGTCCTCACAAGAAAGGTTCCAGCCCACCGATCATCTTTGTGGCACTCCTCTGGACCTGCTCCAACAGGTCTATGTCTCTCTTACTGGGGGCTTCAGAGCTGGGTGCAGTACTCCAGGTGGGGTGTCACAAGAATGGAGTAAAGAGGGAGAACCATCTCCCTTGACCTGCTGGCCACGCTTTTTTTGATGCAACACAGGATACGGTTGGCTTTCTGGGCTGCACTCACACCTGCTTGGCTCATGTTGAGCTCTTCATCAACCAGCACCCACAAGTCTTTCTCCTCGGGGCTGTTCTCAATCCACTCATTGCCCAGTCTGTATTTGTACTTGGGATTGCCCCAACCCAAGTGCAGGACCTTGCATTTGACCTTGTTGAACTTCATGAGGTTGACATGTGCCCACCTCTCAAGCCTGTCAAGATCCCTCCGGATGGCATCTCTTTCCTCCACCACACTGACCGCACCACACAGCTTGGTGTTATCTGCAAACTTGCTGAGGCTGCACTCAATCCCACTGTCCATGTCACTGACAAGAATGTTAAATAGCACCAGTCCCAGCACTAATCCCTGCAGAGTACCACTCATCACTTATCTCCACTTGGACATTGAGCTGTTGACTGCAACTCTTTGAGTGTGACCATCCGGCTAATTCTTTATCCACCAAGTGGTGTATCCATTAAATCCATATCTTTCCAATTTAGAGACCAGGATGTCATGTGGGAGAATGTCAAATGTTTTTCACAATTCCAGGTAGCAACATTGGTTGCTCTTCCCTTTTCCGATGATGCTGTAACTGCATCATAAAAGGCCACTAGATTTGTCAGGCACAATTTGCCCTTGGTGAAGCCATGCTGGTTGCCATCCATCACCTCCTCATTTTCCCTGTGACTTAGCAGAGCCTTCAGGAGGATCTGCTCCATGATCTTTCTGGGCACAGAGGTAAGGCTGGCTGACCTGTAGTTGCCTGGGTCTTTCTTTTTTACCCCTTTTGATGATGGGGACTATCCTTCCC
Organism: Coracias cyanogaster; assembly: GCA_033124195.1. NCBI lineage: Eukaryota > Metazoa > Chordata > Aves > Coraciiformes > Coraciidae > Coracias > Coracias cyanogaster. The sequence goes on along the minus strand of JAVSBS010005531.1, from coordinate 36,060 downwards.
CTTTTCCCATCAGTGGGAACTTCACTAAACCATCATGACTTCTCAAATATGATAGAAAGCACCTTAGCAATTTCATCTGCCAGTTCAAGACCTGCGGATGGATCTCATCAGGTCCTGTGGACTTATACACCTCCAGGTTCTTTAGATTGTCTCAAACCTGGTCTTAACTTACAGTGGGTGAATTTTCCTTCTTCCAGTCCCTGCCTTTGCCTTCTGCAACTTGGGTGGTGTGGCTAGAGCCTTTGCTGGTGAAGACTAAGGCAAAGAAGTCGTTGAGTACCTCAGTCTTCTCTGTATCTCTCATGACCAGGTCTCCTGTTTCCTTCTGGAGAATGAAGGATGTACTTTTTATTCAGAATGAAGATGGCTGCATAATTGCTGTGGAAATCACAGTGGCTTCCTGATATTCAACAGAGCATTGCCTGTTGACACTGCTTTGCTCTGGTTGAGGATCTGGCCCTGAGATTATAACTGCATAAGGATCAGAGGATTGAGAACTGAAGATCCAGAATCAATAAATACTCTATAGTGCCTTTTCTAAATACATTTAAGTCTGTCTGATCCTTCATCATTGAAAGCAACACATTCTGTGTAGTGATCTTCATCCATCTTCACGGTCTCTCAGGGTCATCTATTCTGTGATGTCCTGCCATAATGGACAGGATAGGGGTAATGATACCGAACTATGACAGAGGCTTTAAAAACAGGACCAAAATGGATTATCTGAGATACGAGGTGACTTAACAGAGCAGAGAGATGTAATCTTTCCAGTAGCATCATCAGTATGCACTCTATGTCATGTGAAAAGTAAGCAATATTCAACCTCTCTATGTGTGTTGTAGGTACTCTGTCCTGTCTATAACAGTCTGTTCTGTGGCCTACAAAGGACATAGTATGCAAAACTGTACTTTTCATTCTGCATGGAGATCTAAGGCTACATTTATAAAGCATAATGTAAAGGAAACAAAAAAATCCTGCAATTATCTGTTGAAGCATATTTTGTAAAACGTAGACATGATGACCCAAATAATTATAGTCTGGTTAGCTGAACTTCTGCTCTGGTCAAAGTCACAGAAAAGCTGATGCAACATGAAGTACTAAAGAATTAAAGGATAGTAGCATAATTAGTACCAATCGGCACAGTTTTACAGAAAACAGATCTTGTCAAAACTTCTGATGAGGTGACAAGTTCAGTTCACAGAGGAAAGTGTGTTGACATAATATAACTTCGATAAGGACAGTTGTCTGCACAACATTCATATGCTACACATATACCTGAATTGCAAAGTAAGGTGGACTTTTCAAAATAATACACGATAATATCTTACAATGAGGAACTAGCAATGCAGGTCATAGATTTTCTGATGAATGCCCATATTCTGGAAAATCCTTCTCACACAGGATTTTGAGATCTATAGTGGCTAATGAACTACAATTCTGAGTGAAATGATGGAGAAGAGAATAGATGCAATCCCTGAACATATATGTAGGATGTGTGTGTTTGAACTGGACTTTTTATTTAGTCTGTTCCTAATACTATTGAGATCAATACTGGGAAACACCTTTCATGTTTCACTTTCAACTGGATACTGAAAAAGTGAAAATGGATACCAAAAAGGTGAAAAGTGTTCCAGGAAGAGCTCAGAAAGTTATTCTGTATCTGAGAAGCTTGAATTAAGAGTGAGAGATTTAAGAGTCGCAATCTTTTTCATTTAATCTAGCAGTCTAATAGTAGTAAACTTTATAGTTTAAGCTTGTAAATATAATACAGTATGAGAGCTGCAAGAAGGAAGACTAAATATGAACAGAAAATTTCTGATGATGGAAGATGCTCTATTTACCAGACAAAGGTATAACTAGGTGTGCAGGCTGGAAGTAAAAGCTGAATAAATTTAGATGAGATAGGAGCAATTTTTTTACCACTAGAGACACCTACTCAGTAGAACAATTTATCTAGAAGAATGGATTTTACATCACTTTAAGTCTTTCAAAATAGAATGAGTTTCTTTCTATAAGGTAAGAAGAAGCTCCATTAGAATTTGAAAAATCACTCAGGGAAATTCAAAGGACTGTGTTATTTCAAAGATCAGACTAGAGGATCAAAATGGGCTCTCACAGTCTTAAAACAGATTAGTTACATCTCAGATCACAAGTATGTAATTTTCAACCCAAGAGTACGTGGTAAGCATAATGGAGAAATTGCCATAACATTTCAAGAAATACCTTTGACCTTTTTACTATCCCCCAACAAAATACGAGTCTCTGGTTGGCTCCCTCAGCGGGAGACACCCTTTTAATAACTTTGTCTGACAGACAACATATATGCTGATGCAAGATGGACTGAATGAAAAGATTTTCCCATTAAAAGGCACCAGAACTTCAGGAATATATTTCTGGTAAGACAAGTCACATTATTTTTAAAGCAGGTTACTTATATATATTAACTTTACAGTAACAATAATAAAACATACTCCTCATTTAAAACTATTTTGTAGCTGTTATGGTACAGCATCCAACCTCCATTGTAACACTTCCAACTCTCTTTTTTCCCTATATTCCTTCCTTCTTGCATGCTAAAACTTTCATAGATAGGTGAATGCTTACAGTATTGTTACAGTTTTTATATATATTAAAAGACATTAAAAATGTCTTTGACATTTGGCAAGCAAAAGACTTAAAAACCTGTCTGCCTGTTCATATTTGTACCAACACTGCAGTGAGGCAATGAAAAGGAACAAACACTGATTTTGGCAAAAAAACTAGAATGCCCCAAAATATCACATCAATTGAGGAAAAATATTTTTTATATTCATGCCTTGCTGCACAGAATCATTTTTACACCAGATTTTATTGTCCTGAGCCTGTCACCCACATACTACCTGTGCTGGTGTGTGTACTGCACAAAAGTCACCCTGTGCACAACCCTTCATCATTCTCACACACAGGTATAGTCTTTATGTAAGCTCCAGATAATTTTATATATTCAGCCCTGGAAAAAAACAAAAAACACCTCCGAAATCCTATATCCATTATCTGAACTACATAGAAATGTGTCTTAAGATAAAGGGATGAAATATGTAAACCTCTCTATGAGAGGACTTAAGAAAACTTTGACTAATTTCCTTGAACATTGCCCAACTTTTGAGGATGGTGATTAAGGTGTACCTTTATCTATGAGATATCATCCTATGTTAAAAAAATTTTATTGTGCTTTCAAGAGCACAAATCTGAAAGTAAAAGGTCATGTAATATTTCATCTACATGGAAATATATTCAATTGACTTTCCAATACTGTGCCACAACTGTTATTTTTGTCTAAAGTGCTAAAAATTTAAATTCCATGAAAATGAAAAATTTTAGGGTTAACCATCAGATCAGTTCTCTGACAATATTTAGATATTTTTAGTGTTGTAGTATCAGCATAGAAATATTTTATTCTTCTATTTTGCATGTGTTTAGAAGATTTCTAGCAGTCAAAAAATTACTAACAATTACCACCAAGATGCAGACAGTTTTTCCAGATACTGCAGCATTTAAATGTTATAGCCTAAATCAGCAGAGGAAGCATCGTTTTATCTTCTAGCATCATACATGCCTTTCATGTTGGAAAGCTGGAACAAAGCCATGAAATAACCTATTCTAAGCCAAGCACTGCAAATGCAGTTTTATATTGGCTTTTTACATATGATGGCTTAAAAAAAAAATTACAATATTTGGGCATTAAATTCAAGGTCTAATTAGTTATACCTGGTACATATTTTCAAATGACATTTTCTTCAAAAAAATACAGTAGTGTGACTTATTGGGATTTTCCCCTCCTAGCTTAATATTTATTTTAAATGCATTGCCTACCATTTAAGCTGTGCAATTCATGTCAAGGCACTGAAGACAGAAAATAGTCTTACATTCAATGTTTTCTGAATTCTGCCTTCATGAGTTCTTTTTTTAACATTACTATGAAATTATTAAAAAAATTGAGATTTCTCCTAAAACAGCCTGCAGTATATATATTCTGAGCACTTTGTGTGCCCTCAGTCATTAGAGAAAAAAAGCTGGAAAAGGCCCTGTTGTAGGAAAAGTATCTCAGTACTCAAGGGAAGGTATACCAATATTTCCAGCAACCATTTCACATCCAGGCTCAATGGTCTTTGTTACTCTGTCCTACCACCCCTTCATCTTCTCCACTACACCACATATCAACAGGTTAAAGCATTGTGGCTACATTGCTATTTAGTCTGTAATCCTATGTTGTTGAAGGAAGAACTGCACAAACTACATTTTAAAAGGGAAAAAAAAAACATAATTATGCAACTCCCTCCTCCCCTCAAAACTTTCATTATTGAGATCAGGCACAACAATAACCTCTATAATGACTACAAAGACATGTAATCTTCAAGTGGGAGCAAGCATGCCTCAATCTGTTGGCATCAATTCACTGGACATTATACTGCAATGGTGCTTCAAAGTAAGTGTAACTGTGCTCAAAGCATGGCTTTTTTAAAAAGAATGCATTCAATCTCTATAGGGGAAATGGATGAAAAACAGTATTTCTGTCTTGGGTATCTAGAAGTCTGCCACAGAGGGAGCACTCATCTCTAGCATAAAGCTCACAATTTAAAATCATCCATATGATACCATCTGGCAGTAGAAATATCTAGTATTACATGGGTTAGTGGGTTCTTTTTTCCTGATGTTCCATTGTAGGATTGGATGTAGCATTAGGACATGACTAGGACTAGTACATGACAGAATAGGAAAAATGTAGTAAAATATAACATGTCCATAACTTAACATTTTCCATAAGACTTCTGATTACATGCTGTGTTTAAAAAGCAGAAAAAAAAATTCACTTTGCTCTTTCCATATGGTCCTTTAAATTATGTACTGTTTGGAGTCAAAGTTAGAGTAGGTTATTTGCCTTGCTATTCTACGTAGACTGAATAAATCCCATGCAACAGCATTTTTTAAACCATAAATTTGACATATCTGGAAGAAGGCAGTTAAAACAGCATGTAATCATCAAATTGATTTCTCATTTTAAGCATGCTGTACTTATTACATTGTTTTCACTGACGTAAGAAATAGAACTGAATGCTCTCCAGTATTTTTAAATGCTTATAGATTTGGGGAGGAAATGCAAAATGGTCTCTCAGTTGCCTTTCTTGAAAATTCAGCATGTACTTTCAAGGATTGGCTTTAATGAAATTGAAATGCTTAAAGAAACTATAGGAATCCAATAAAAGTAGTAATGTGTCACTTGCCATATTATACCTTTTGCATTTATTAGTATATATGTTTATTAAGATTTTATGATGGTTGTAATGCTGATCATGATACACTTTTCATCTGGGTTAGAATATTAAGTTCCCTAAAATTGCCTTCCTTTCCCAAGAAGACACAATAAAATCAGTTCAGATTTAACAGAACAGAAGCTTACAAATTAGTGAAAACTAGTGAAAAAAAAAACAACAAACTCACAACAACTAAATGTGTTCATAGCATAGTATCTGCAGTAGCATAATACAATTTAAAAAAAAAAAATGGTTTCTGGTTAACTTCCTATAGGTGTTGTTCTTGTATTGGCTTTTCCCACAGAAAAAGCATGGATATTACTGTTGATCCAACAAGGCTCTGAACTGTTTAGTGTGTATGCAGAAACTCTCACTCCTTTAGTGAAATTTCACTGTGCTAATCCCCTTGGAATGCAGCATTTATCACCTACCAAACAAGTGTAAAATATTTCAGTCCAAGAGGATTATCACCGCTGTCTTCCTCCCTGCTCTACCGGAGCAGAAGAGGAGAGGGAGGGAAGGTAGGCAGAGTGATTCACCAGCTACAAAAGCAAAAGCAAGTCATTACAAGAAAATTCCTGAATAATTTTGGCCAGCTGTCTTTGTCCCTCAGTTTGTTTTTTTTTCTATTATGGATGTCTTTTATTGTTGTTTTTAAGAGGCAAATATTTAGAAGCAACAAATCAAAACATGTCATATTTCCTGAAAAGAAAAAAGGAGAGAAACCAGAGCTGAAACTATAGCCCTGACACTGTAAGTGCAAAACAGATACTAGAGGAAAATATGTACTCGAGGAAACTGTGACAGTCATTCGCCCCTCACACAACTGTTCTGGCATCTCTGCTCCTTCTTCTTGAACAATTTTATTCATTATTTTTGATACAAATGAATAGAACTGAACAGAGTAGTTAGTATTGGGGTTCACTGTGCTTTTTAATAGTAATATGATATTCCTTGCCTGGCGATCTGTTTCTTCCCTAGGAGCTCTTAACATTGTTTTTTCAGCGTTGAGCTGATGTTTTCAGAGAACTAGTCACATAATAGATCTTTTTTCCTAAGTGGTAACTGCCAATTTAGAGCCTATCACTGCATATTTATCATCAGGGTCAAACTGTCCTATCAGTGTTACTTTGTAAAATACAAATACTGTAAGATCAGTCTTCAATTCTACCCAGCCTCTTAACTTTAACCAACCTGAAGCTCTCTGTATATTCAGCTGTTTCTGTCACCTCACTTTATTAATCACTTTTGCTTGACCGATGTTGAGTATTCTACTAGAATCCATTGTCCAGTTCTTCTCTCACAAAAATTATCTCTTTGTTTTCTATCTTTTGTTTGCTATACACTTATTGATTACCAAGTAGTATTTTACTATTAAAAAAAAAAAAAAAGAATAAAATAGGAGATTAGCAGCATTTTACTGACAGAATTTTATAGGAAAATCCCTGGATTTCTATCCTATTACATTTGCACCACTGGAAATGACATTATCCTCAGTATGTTGTTGTCTCCCACAGAAAGCCCTCAGGTCTTCTGGAGGCGTAGCTGTAGGTGGAGGCCTCACTGGGCCGAAAAATAAGAATTTTTCTGATAGACTTCCCTTTACTGATAGTTCTGATGAATTGTCTAATGCTTAAGTGTTGGTTGTTGCTAAAGGTATCATCATATTTTTGTTACAGAGGTGCTGGCATCTGTGTCACGGCAGGTGACCAGAAGGATTTAATCACGTTCCGCATACCTAAATTCTTCTTTTTCAGGTAAGAGATCCCTGTTTTTCTCTGATATAAAAATGGTTGCTCATGCCTCTACCTTCAGTTATGCCTATGATTCAGCTATGCATGATGTGATGGTTTACAAATTTATTTCAGATACTTTGGAATGTAAAGTAATGCCTAAACAAAAATCAATTTCTTTTCTGTGAGTTTCTTATTAAACCAAAAAGCCAGCTGTACTTCATTCATGCCATAGGAATGATTGTTAAAGTTTCTCTACTCAAAGGGATTTCCCATCATTTTTGTCAGGGACAAGCACCTCTTCTATAGCAAAATATGATACCTTAAATTTGGACAAGCAGAAACTTTCAGTGTATCAATATTCATTTAAATGCATTGCAGTTAATCTTCATAATTTAAGACAGAATATTTCTTTTAGGAATCTAAAATAGTGTACAAATGCTTAGTGTCCATAATTCCCAAAGTGAGTATAATTTAGGAGGTATATTAATAACGTTTAAGCAATTATCACTGAAATTCTAAAAGAAACGTGTTCAGTTTATCATCCTCTTTTCCCCCATATTCTCCATGCCACAAAAATGAAACATAGATGTGAGGATACATTTAGACTGGCAGACTGCATTGTGACCAGCTTATATCTTTAATTTGGTGGGTGAGTATGCTGTTCCCTGAAAAATATTGTTCATATGGCTTCTGTAACATCAAACCCAAGGAAAACTGGTAAAAGAAGGTACAGTTAATATAGAACAGACTGAATTGTTGATCTGTTCGCCAGGTCTGTTTTCCACATCTGTTCACCCAAAACCCAGACAAAAGAAATCATTACAAGGATACTGCCACACATTTCCTACCAATATTTTTACATTGACTGTTGTGAATTAGTGAGAAAAACCCAAGAAAACATAATTTAAAAAAATGTAGATATGCAGCTTTCATGAACCCTGAAATTCTTTCACTTTTTATCAGTGATTTTTCAGGATAGTGCTTTTTTTATTATTTTATTTTTTCCCAAATGATACAGGAAGAAGTTGTTAGTTTTGGTTTTGTTTTTCCTTATCTTTCACACTACTCTCATCGGCTTCCTAAAGAAAGCAAATGCCCTATAGCTTGGAAACCATGCCGAACAGACTCATCCAATCCAATCCTAGATATAAAATAATTAAAAAGAAAAATATTTTTGGACTAAACTGACTGTCAGTCATTAGGTGGTGAAATGAACAGTTTCTAATACAAGAATATCTTTTTCCTCATAAAATTCCACAAATAACTTGATTATATAAGTACGATAACCATAGTCATCACAAAAGTCAGCAGAAGAAAGGTTAAATAGTTGTCTTGTTAGCAACAGATTGTAATTCCACTGAGAAAGGGAACAATTCATCCATTAGAAAACTTAATGGGACCCATTTCTATGAGCAAGGCTTCAAATAATTCCACAATGTGAACAGGACTACACATGGTGAACCATCAGAGTAAAGTGTCTCTACTAGTTCTGTGAGGAATCCGGAGCTTAACATCACTGCGGTGCTGTCCTATTCATACACGCATCTGCAATCATTTTTCTTTTACAGCAGCAAGAACTGACAGCAGAAGTTGAGGCAGAAGCTCTGATTTACAGGAAATCTGGGTCATAGCTGAAAAATGGACTCAAATCTCCCAAGGTTCAGTCAAGTGACTTGAGCTACAAAGTCATGTTCCTTTTCTGCAGTTAAAAACTGGCTCTTTCAGAGAGCAGATGCTATTTAACAGATTAATAAATGTTTACTTCTTCATGTACAGATTCAGATGCCCTAACATTTGCACATCTTTTATGTTCCAAGTTCATTGAGATATGAAAGCCAAAAACCAGAAAAGAACTGATACCATTACTCATATGTTTATCTGTGTTTTGTGATGATAAATACCAGTATGTCTTTTTTACTAAATCTAATTTAACAACATTTTGGCAAGGATGGAAATTATCTATGCATGCCTTACATGGTGTCAGTTTAGACACTGAAAGCTTGCACGATGCATGCTCCATAACATGATTTCCATATCAATGAAACAAAAATCTTCTCCTTTATTATGAAATTGTTTTTGATGTGTAGAATTCTCAAGACATCATCATGCTTTTAGGGATAAGATTTGACACTTTGAGAAGCCCTTGAAGAGTTTATGTCAGCTCCTGGCCTCATTTTTTTTTCACAGTTTTAGAATAGTGAGTCTGTGTTTGAACCTGAGGTTCTGTAACAAAATTGCTATTCCATCAATCCATGTGTTCTTATGAAATTATAAGATGAAAAAAGATATATAAGCTTTCTGGAGCAGTTCATATTAAAATAAATTTCCTTCTTCAGCTACACAGCGGGCTGTGTGATGTCATTTTTATGCAAACTAAGGAAGTGCATAATGGATACATGGATCACCATGCACCAGTTGCACAGCTGGTTTAAAACCTCCTCATAAAAAGTATTTATCAGTATTTGGCTGTTAAACTAAGAATGGGTTTGAAGTGCAAGGTGGGTATCCACTCCAGATTCAACTCAATCAGTATTTTCCTAAATTATTTGCATCACAGAACCGAACATGTTCTATCATGCAGAAGAAAGACAGCAAACCCTGCAGAGGGCAGGACTGCAATCCAAATGATCTTATCAGATTGAAGAGGTGACCCAAGAACAACAAGGTGAATTAAATAAAGAAAAGAGCAAAGGGAGAAATCAGACAGATTGAAAGTAAGTAACATTTGGTAGGGCAGCAAAATATGGCAAAGAGAACTGCAGGAGCTTTCAATACTGACTCAGAAATGAGAATCAATGCTGTAGCACTGTGCAAAATTCAGAAAATCTGATTCAGTAAAGCTTTAATGGCAGTTTTATGGATAAAATCCTAGAGGTCCTATCGGTCTGCTTGGTGCTGGTGAGGTCTCAGCTGGAATATCTTTTTTTTTTTTTTAATAATTTAAGCTAAAAACACTACAAAGAATATAGGAAGAATATAGAAGAGAACATTGAGGGACCTAGAAAATATAAGCAACAATGAAACACGGAAGAAATGTATCTACTTTGCCTAGAGAAGACAGAAATGTTAATAGTTTATAAAGAACCAGTTAGCTAAGCAAGTGTTAAGGACAGATTAACTATTGTTTATTTCTGTTTGCAAGGAATACTATAAGGAGATCTCTTCCATCTCTACAGCTCTATAATTCTACTGTGAGTAGCCTAGCATCACTTAAGTAGAGAAGCAAAAGAGACAGGACATTCTGGACTCATGGGTATATCTTTCTAAATACACCAGCAACATATGAATATGTAATTTGCTTTTCTTTTTTCTTTTTCATTCTAATGATAAAATAAATCATCATCCCAAAGGACTTCATATTTAACATAGTGCCATGTGAGTTCCTATATATAAAATACAGGCGTTCCATATTTTTAGTTTAATATTTAATTCTAAAAAACTAAACTAAAATATTTATTTGCTCAAGAGTTTATATATTCAACAGTTTGCTTTTCTCCACTTTTTACCTTATCTAACACGTACCATGAAGCCCATCACAAAGAAAATACTACAGAAAAGAAACAGCCATTAATAAAAATATACCCTTAAATTTTTAAGCAGGCTGAATATATATCCCTTGCTCAGTATTGGAAAACTTCAGATGAGATCTTTTGCTTTGAATTTTTCATGTAGACTTTCCATTTTTTCTTGTTATTAGTGTCTTCTATAGTACCGATCAATACAGAGTCACAAATTCTTGACATTGCTCTTTGCTTTGAAGCATACACTTACAACATTTGCTGTTTTAAGGATCTCAGTTTTTGAAATCCAACTATTCCATGCTTTGAACTGAAACTCCAAATACTTATTATTCATTTGCATGTTGGTATGAGATTTTGTAAAAGGTTTTCAATACTGACTCCCATTGTTTCAGGGACATGGTAGGCAGGTTTTAAATTTATTTCATGTGCAGCATCACTGGCTTATCTGTAACAAAATGATAATCAATGAAAGGGGAGAATCAAATAAACTATGCAACTCCAGCTGAAAACATGAAGAAGTTTTTCACTATGTTTATAAATGAAAACTCTGCCAATGCCATTCTTTCTCCTTTTCTTGAATGCAAATCAATAAATGCAGGATTTTCAGAAAAGCATAAACTCAACCCCATTTTCAGAAACTTCTAACAGCCAAAACACTCAAATTCCAATTTAAATTCTATTTAGGCCCCATGGCACCAAGTTTTTAGATATATTTAGAGCTTGGTGTTAAAGGAAGGCATCTCATTGTGCTTAAGTACCATGTATTCAGTGAGTGTGTGGTGAACTTAGGGTTGGATTCAGCTCATTTAATATTAGCTGTCTATACATCAGGTATCTACTTTGAGCTATCTTGGCAGTCTAGGCAGAGAAGCAGGGATCTCCAAAGAGTGTTTCAGCTCATCACCAACTGCATCAGGCAGGTGTCTAGGAAAACAGGGGAAGTATAAAAAAGAGTGAGAGATATTGAAGAATTACACATGGGAAGGGGCATGTCATATGGGCATGGTAGGGTGGCAGCACACAGTGACCTGTCCTGCTGAGAGGGAGAAAAAGACACATCTTCAGCCTCTGGACCCTTAGTGGCTTGCTGGTTTCCTTGAGTCCACATTTTCATGCCTATAACCACCATCTTAAATAAATGGCACATTATTTGAATATTATTTGAAAATAATTTTTAGAGTTTGGGTTATCAAAGACCTAAGTTATATATGAAACAACACTCTACTTATATGAAGTTTGCCACTTATGCTTGTAATATTTTGCACTGCCTCTGTATGAGACATGGAAGAGATGGTACTTGATATTTTACTTTAAAAACAATGTTCTTTATGATAAGGCATGAGGGAGTACTGTCTAACACAGTACACAATGATACCAGTATTAAAAAAATATATTACTTTTTATATATTCTTTTTAAATGGACACATTTTTGTGCTTGTGCAAAACAACTGAAAACATTGCCTAAAGCTAAACAGAATGGGTAGAAGAATCAAACAAATTTCCCATGGAAACTCTCTCAGTAATCTTTGTCTTTAGCAATTTTTCACACAGAGGCAACCCTCCTCTGCAGAATCTATCATTAATGCTACATACTGTGACACAGATGACCATCTTTTAATGATAAGTTAAAGATTGCTACACTAATTTTACTTTGAGACCTGAATCTGGGTAAGTACTGTTATCTCCTGGAGACACTTTGCCAGAAATGCAACATTAAAATTAAGTCTTCATAATCTGTTACAAGTTCCTGCCTTCACTATGCAGAGAGAGACATTTCTTGAAAGAATTCCAATTACTTCAGATTTGTACTTTACACTATTTCCAAGCGTGCAAATCCAACAGTCTGGCAATTACCATTATATTCTCATTCCTGTAGCAGGTTGCATATGCTAATGAAGAAAAAAAAAAAATTACATAATATCATACTCTGTTGTTACTAAGCTCTCCTCTAACCTCTTCTTTCAACCAGCTGTCTGAGCTCATGACTTCCTCCTTCACTGAAAATTAAAACCATAGAATTCAGGAGGGCAAACACTACAGTCAGAAGTTGTAGCCTAAGGAAACATCTCATGCTTTGAACCCCACTGTTTTCTGTCAACCATGAAAAATACACAGTTAGAAGCTCAAAAGCTTTCTGATTCTACACAAATTGTGCCATACTGTAGATCCTTGTGCTGAATTGAAGCTGCTTATATGACTGAAATACTTTAAACCATTAAAAGGCACAGATAGTATTTGGCAAGTAGTATAGGAAATATTCAAGGGAGAGTAAATAAAAGAAGATGGGATATTTTTGTGCAACATAAAGTAGGGCACCCACAACACAAGAAAATATCTGATTAAACAAAAAAAAAAGTAAAATCAACAAAAGCTAAGAACAGCATCTGTGCTTTTTTTTTTTTGGTAGAATTTATGCCTACAAGAATAAAGAAATAAAAAATAATATTAAAGAAAAATAATCAGACACAGAATGGCATATATGTGCTGTCATATGAAGTGGAAACTGCTGATCAAAAAGATATATGTATGTATGTTTCTATGTACTTATATATTTTTCTCTTAATAAAAGTGAATGGTTTGTTCCCTAGGCTTAAGGAGAAGCTTTTCAAATGGAGGCATTTCTTTCAGCATTGCCCATAGCAGTATTTCTTACACAGCTATTTGAACACGTAGGATCCTACATTTAGAAACACCAGTACAGTTTAGGGGTTGACCTGCTGGAAAGCATCTCTGCAGAGAATGACCTTGAGGTCCTGGTGGACAGTAAGTTAACCATGAGGCAGCAATGTGCCCTTGTGGCCAAGAAGGCCAATGGCATCCTGGGGTGCATTAAGAAGAGTGTGGCCAGCAGAACAAGGGAGGTTCTCAGTATTCTGCCCTGGTAAGGACATATCTGGAGTACTGTGTCTAGTTCTGGGCTCCCCAGTTCAAGGACAGAGCAATACTGAAGACAGTCCAACAGAGGGCTACAATGATTAAAGGTACTGGAACACCTCTCCTACAAAGAAAGGTTCAAATACCTGGGGCTGTTTAACCTGGAGAAGAGAAGACTGAGAGGGGATCTGGTCAATATTTATAAATATCTGAAGGGTGGTTGTCATGGGCAGATGGGACCAACCTCTTTTCAGTGGTGCCCAGTGATAGGACAAGGGTAACGGGCATAAACTTGAACATAGGAAGTTCCAACTCAACATAAGGTGAAACTTCTTTACTTTGAGCGTGGCAGAGCACTGGAACAGGCCGCCCATAGAGGTTGTGGAGTCTCCTTCCCTAGAGACTTTCAAAAACCACCTGGACACATTCCTGTGTAACCCGCCCTAGGCGAACCTGCTTTGGCAAGGGGCTTGGACTAGATGATTTCCAGAGTTCCCTTCCAACCCCTACTATTCTGCGATTGCGTGATTAACTGCAGTTGAGCAGATGCTAATATTCATGGACAACCTTTGCATAACCCATGGCATAAATTTTTACATTATTGTTATGAGAATACTTACACAAATGGTTTTTGTGTTGTATATTATCTAGATTATATCTGTAATTTAACAATGTTTAATTAACAATATTTAACAATGTTTCATTAAAATGTATATTATGATGTCATATGAAACATATGAAAGAAGAAACATATCTACATAAACACGATATTGAATATTCTAATGAGGAAAAAAAAGTTTAAAAAGCTTCCCTCAGTCAAACTTTAAGATAAACAAGTATGTTCCAACTGCTTAACTTCTCCACCGAATGGAAATCCATCCCTGTTATTGGTTCTGTAGGACAGATGTCTTGTACTTGAGTTTTAAGAACATTTGTGGGAACACTACAAATTGGGTGCGTGTGGTTACTATGAACAGTGAAGTACAGAATTACATTGTTTGTTTTGTAAGTGACAGTCAAAGACAAATACCTAAATGATACATAGTGTTTTGCCATACTTGGAAAGCAAAATATATCTTGACAGTTTGGCCAAAGCCAGCTAGGATATATTTGCATGTGCTAAGCATCAGTGGAAAGGGCCAGCAGTAAGCAAAGCCAAGATTAAAACAAAAAAGGTACAGCTTAAATAAGTGGAGGGATGCAAAGAAAGGAGTGACAAATATAAAATTGCCAAGAAAAGGGAGAAACAAAAAGATTGCTTTGTTCATCTGATTAGAAGTCATAGATGGGACTTTTATAGAGATAGGGAGAGACCTTCACTTTTAAGATATCGTTAAAAGCCTGACAAATCCAATACCTTTTTTTTTTTTTCATCTGAGTAGTGAGGCATGTCTCAATTACCTCTAGAAGAGGAAATATTTTTTTTTCCACATAGTTTTGAGCACTCTGATCTTACTCTCCTTCTACATTGCAAACAGCAGTTTTCCTAATAAAGGGTTCATTGGCAGTTTAAAGATACAGGTGAGATACTCACTCAGACACAGCATGTTACTGATCACCTCATTATTGCTGAATTAGCCAACCATTGTAGGGTGGAAGAAAAATAGCCCAAGTTACACTGTGGCCTGCTGAAGAACAGGCTTTTAGAATGAAACCCACAATAAACCACACTTTTGATCAATCCGTAAGGTTACTTAATCAATCAAATCCTACCCTCAAAACACAGAATGCAATTTCAACTCAAATAGCTGTTTGCGGTAGTCTGGTAAGTGGGATATAATACTATAGTATAGTAGCCTACTCCTGAATAGATAGGATGCCTCTTAAAATTAATGTCATAGAAATAGCGGCAGCAAGTTTTGAAAACATCAATACTACAGTGAACTCATACTCTGGGGATAAATTCACAAAGGCAATCATTGAGTTTAGAGGGTCACTAGAAAAGGAGACCAAATATTTTTCATAGCTAGTCCTTCATTTTAAATATATGGAATCAACTAAACAAAACAAGCTGAGTGTGTGCTGTCAGCTGCAGTGTGACAGCACTGCAGTCAGTGAGGTTTTGCCAGAGAATAACTTTTCTGGTTTCTTATGGGCAATTAATAAAAATTAATCATCAAACCTAGAGAGTTATCAAAGTCGACATTAGTTATTCACTTATCCATATACCACAGATCACTGCCTTTCAGTAGCAGTTTTGGAAACATTCCTTTCATTGGAGTGAAAAAGGAAGAAAATTACAAGAAAAAATTTAAATTTAGATTTAATTATACAGTTTCGATGTATCAGTTTTACAAGAGGAAAATTACATTGCACCATGCTTCTGGAAATATCTGTTTAAACTTTTAAGGAGACTATCTAGTGAGTTTCAATTCTCTTGGGGTGCAGAAAGCATATCATGGCTCTGTGAGTAGGGCAGACATTCACTTTGAAATATTTGTGACAGTTTAAATATGTTAATACCTCCTTAGCTTTTATGAATGTCTTCTTCAGGAGCGGCTCACCTGCTTCAGTGCAAAGTTGGGTGTGTACGAATGTATTTTATCCCTGATTGGAGTGGCTTCAAATGCACCTGTGTATTTTAGCTCATAGATAAATCACGAATGTTCAAGTCCTTCAGTGCTCTGGCAGGGCCATGGGACTGGGACCGTTCAGCAGAAGGACAACTGCAAATATGAAATGTTATAACATTATGATAAGCCCATGCACCAGTACAGGTTAGCAGCTGATCTGCTGAAAAGCAGCTCTGTGGAGGAAAAGACCTGGGAGTTCTGGTGGATAATACGTTAACCATGAGCCAGCAATGTGCCCTTGTTGCCAAGATGGCCAATGATATCTTGGGGTGCATTAAGAAGAGTGTGGCCAGCAAATTGAGGGAGGTTCTTTTCCCCCCTCTATTCTGCCCTGGTAAGGCCACATCTGGAGTATTGTGTCCAGTTCTGGGCTCCCCTGTACAAGAGAGACAAGGAACTACTGGAGAGAGTCCAGTGGAGGGCTGCCAAGATGATTAGGGAACTGGAACATATCTCTTATGAGGAAAGGCTGAGAGAAGCCTGGAGAAGACTGAGACATTATCTTATCAATGGTTACAATATCTAAAGGGTGAGTGTCAAGGGGATGAGGCCACACTCGTTTCAGTGGTGCCCAGTGGCAGGACAAAGGGCAACAGGCACAAAGTGGATGACTGGAAGTTCCATCTGAATACGAGGAAAAAATTCTTTACTTTGAGGGTGCAAGAGCACTGGAACAGGCTGCTCATAGAGGTTGCAGAGTGTCCTTTTCTGGAGATATTCAAAACCTGCCTGGACATGATCCTGTGCAACCTGCTCTAGCTGAATCTGCTTTAGCAGGGGGGTTGAACTAGATGATCTTCAGAGGTCCCTTCCAACCCCTACCATTCTGTGATTCTGTAATTCTGTGACCCACTATAAAAGGTCATCAGTCACTGTAGCCATTTTTAGTGCGTGGCCTTATAGTCTGTGAGCTCTCTGCTACCAATACAGTGATGAGAAAGGAGTATGGTAAAAATGGCAATGCACTGCTTGTTGGCTGTACTCACACTGTCCTACGGGATGGGGACAATATTAAACTGGATTAAAAAAGGAGAGTGCTTCACAGCTTATGTTGCTTTTCCAGGTTCAATAAATGCTTATTCTATGTGAAAAGATGCTGAAGGCAACACAGAATATTTATTTCCTCCTGGATTAACTAGTGTTACCTTGAAATTTCTGGTACACCCCTGATTCACAAGATGGAGTTTATCTTATAGTTTATAACTAGAAGGTTGATTATTTCTGTATATATAGAGGAAAAGTAAATGTGGAGAAAGTATATTCTAGCCATTGTGCCTACACTTAGAACAACAAATTGGTAAGGACTATCTTAAAGTATTGCATATGTACTAAAAAAAAAGAATAAATAATGAAACAAACCGCTGACATCATGAGACAGTGAAATTTAACTCAGTTTTAATAAGCAGAATGTATGTTTATATGCTTTCCTACTTTCACAAAAGATGAGTGAGTGTTCTGGTAGGCTCTCCAGCTTTCAGGTCTGGTAAATAGCCCTTCAGGCCTTGTCCATAGCTTATTCCAGAGCCGGGGTTCTATACCCATAGGAAAGGTCCTGTCTATGAGAGGTATAGACAATTCCTCAGAAGAGCTGTCACAGCAAATGTGCACTCTGTAGCTCTGATCTTCTGAGCATCTACTTCACTGGAAATACATTTCTCTTCTGATTTTTTATTTTAAGCAAAATCAACATTTTTTACCCCAGCGCCTCAAGCCATCGGTGAAATGCCAGCAACAGTGTGCTAGGCTATTCAAAAGTTATTTCCTTACAGAAGGGGACCAGAAATGCTGCCAAATTAAAAGTAGGACTTTGTATCACTTGCCTCTCCATCATCATAGGGATGAAAATCATGGGGAAATCTTGATGAGAAAGTTGAGAAAATCCAGACTTTGTTAAGAATTCAAAAGACAAAACACAGGTTTGCATTCTACCAAAAGCTTCCTATTTGCTGTTTCTCACTTTGTTTCATCAGATACTAAGACTATGCACCATTTAGGACAGGGTCTATTTATATTACGTGTGTCTAGGCCTCAGAGTATAATGGCACCCTGATATCAAATTGGGGCCACTAGATGGTACTGCAATATAATTAATAAATATTAAGAAGTAATCTCATAAATATATATTTGGGGGTTTTTTGCAATGGCTTGGCTGTAGCACTTGAAAGACTTGCAGAAATATCCATGGTGCTGCCTTCAGATACATACTAAAACCTCCATATAGCCATAATACATGCAGCTGTAAGGCATATGCTAAAATATGTGCTTACAAATCCTAACAGTATAACTGAGGTACTTCATACATATGTACAGACATATAAGATATTTATCCAATATGTACACACGCATGTAAATTATTATATGGAATTATCATCTGATCAGTCACTACACTTACTCATTTTCATGCGTTCCTGTATTCAGTGCATAACTATTAGTTTCTGGGAAGAGTATACCTATACAAATAAATATGTAGACACATGTTTATACATGAACTCAATATAAAATATATCCCAGAATTTTAAATTATAAACTTTGTAAACTTTGTACCATAAGCAAAACCTGTACAACCATATTTCATATTTTTCTGTACTTTGAATGATTTCTTATCACAATTTGCTTCACCATTAAAGAGATTAAAAATTCCACTTTTATCTAAATGTTTTCTACCATATGCTATGTCTGCAGTAATAAACAGTTTAAATTTTGTAATCAGTTATCTTCTAGCTGGTAAAGATCTTGGGGTTTAAAAATTGTGCAAAACTAAATTATATGAAACCATAAGCATGCTTAATAGTATCTATCCATGAAACTACCCTCAGAATAACCTAACACTGCTGGTTGCCAGCACTATTTTCAATTTTCATCTGTTAGATATATGATCAAATATGTCATATCTGCCCTGAGTAATAGAAGTGAAAAAATAAAGTCATTTACTTAAAACATTCTGATAGCTATTTATCTGAAAACCCTGGTCAGATTTACTGCTCAAAGGCATTTACCTACAAAGTTAACCAGATGCTTTGAGTTGAAAACTAATTTAATTTCTCTGTTATCTTAACAGGACATCTGTTAAAACAACATCCAAGGAAGGTAATATGTTGAAAATTAAACATCCTGCAGATTGTTTTATTAGAGTATGTGCAACATTGACATTTAACTATTAACAACCACCATCTTACAAAAATAATTATTCAATGTGGAAGCAAAGTATAACAATTATACTAATGGACACGAAGTAATGTAGAATGAATATATAACTGGTGCAAGCTCAGTCTTGTTGCCAAGCTCATTGCTTTGTCACAACCGAGTTACACTGAAGATGAATGAACCATTTCTTTTGTTTCCTCCTTTCATCAGCTTCATCTAGATATCAAACTGTCCCTTTAAAATCAGAGTATATCAGCTGCATAAAGTGTTCAGCACTCATAGCCAGCATGTTTTTTAAGCATCATAAGTGACAAGCTATGCAAATCATATCCTAAAGTAATTTGCATTATCGTAGTTAATTTGCATATGGATATAAACTGCATTTCAGAGCAACTAGGTATCAATCCAAGCAGTGGCATGTGAAAGTCAGACACAGGGGTGGTTGTGTGCTTGCCAATGTTAGAATACTCAAGTGGAAAAATATTACAAGATGTCTATTTCTGGTTGGTCATTATAACTTTGCCGGATGAGAAAGTGGGGACAAATGAGAACAGTAGGAGGAAACATGAGCTCTGTATTTCCTCTCGCCCTTTCCATCTATTCCCACCAGCAACGCAGGGTTGATATTAATTTGTCCATTTGCAGGAGGTGCTAAGACCACTGCTGCCTCTTCCTGTTCCCATTAGTGTCATCCAATGGAAAAGGAAAAGAGAAGGGATGGACTGCACTCCAGCCATTGGAAGTCAGTTATATCTGACATTTGTCACAACCACCCCTGGCAATGCTATGGGCTAGAAGTGTGGCTGGAAAGCTACCTGGCAGAAAATGACCTGGGGGTGCTGGTGGACAGCTGTCTGAACGTGAGCCAGCAGTGTGCCCAGGTGGCCAAGAAGGCCAACAGCATCCTGGCCTGTATCAGAAATAGTGTGACCAGTAGGAGTAGGGAGGTGATCCTGCCCCTGTACTTGGCACTCATGAGACAGCACCTTGAGTACTGTGTCCAGTTTTGGGTGCCATAGTACAAGAAAGACATTGAGGTGCTGCAGCAGGTGCAGAGAAGGGCCACAAAGCTAGTGAGGGGTCTGGAGAATGTGTCGTATGAAGAGCACCTGAGTGAACTGGGATTGTTTAGTCTGGAGAAGAGGAGGCCTCATGGATCTCTAAAACTACCTAAAAGGAGGCTGGAGTGAGGCTGGTGCTGGTCTCTTCTGGCAAGTAACTAATGAAAGGACAAGAGGTAATGGCCTCAAGTTGTGCCAGGGGAGGTTTAGATTGGATATTAGGAGGAAGTTCTTTACTGAAAGAGTAGTTAGGCATGGGAACAGGCTGCCCAGGGAGGGTGGTGGAGTCATCATCCCTGGAGGTGTTCAAAAAATGGGTAGATGTGGCACTTCAAGACGTGGTCTAGGGGTCAGGGAGATGTTGGATGAAGACTGGACTAGATGAGCCTAGAGGTCTTTTCCAGCCTAAATGATTCTATGATTCTATCGGGCTAATCCTACACAAACATCTCAGATCAACAAGTGAAAGCTGGACTTATCAGCTGTGAAAAGTTGTTCGTGCATGAATGTCAGCTGTGGGTGGAATTCAGAACTGCTCATTTCCTTCTTAAGATATTTCACATCAGATATTCTCCCATAGCCCACCTTGGTTACTGAGCCTGGCTGTAGACAGAAGAATGGAATAACCACATCTTCAGGACCTTCTTGGCCTTTCTTTACTATGAACCATGACTATGAGTATGAAAATGCTGATTTTAATCACAGTGTACATTGGCAGCTGGGGAACTTTATTGGGGGAAATTTGTCTTTATTACTCTGCTTTCATGATGTGAAAAACAGTCAAACTTGCATTTTAGCAAGAGTGGGAGGTACCTGCAGATAATAAAACATCAGCAAACTCTCTCCCCAAACTTTCATTTCTCCGGTACTTACTCTGCATTCTCAGAGCTGTCTCTCTCACAAGGGGTATTTCTGAGCAATGCCATTATACTGCCTTCCTCCTGCTTCCTGGGAATCAGTTACTGAGGAGCCTTCACCAAGTTTTGGTTAACTTTTGTGAATCATACTAACCTCAGCAGGAAAGTGGGAGAGTTACACATTTTCAGCATTTTGACTACAAGGTTTATATGCAATGTTTTAAGTATTTCCCAAAGTACACTATCAGGCAACATAAATGTTGATGTAAATTGAATTGTCTTTGAACTAAGAGATTCCAATTCTTTTTGAATATGTCATTACTTCTTCAAGATAATTATTAGCTTCATCTTTTTGCACTTCACTTAAGACAGCATATAGCTTTATGTATATGTGAAGACACTTGATTTTTCTTCCATAGTAAAACGTGTAAAATTGTGAAAATTAAACTGATTATTTATTACATGATAATTAGCCTTTTTTCTTGTGAGGTGCAATAAGCAGTGTGCACTTGGACATAGGAATTAAACTACAGAAAGGGCAAGAAAGCTGAAGTACTCAGCTTCAGTTAAAAGCCTAAAGGGAGTGTTAGAAAAGATGAAGCATGACTTTTCTCAAAGGGACGTAGGGAAAGGACAAGAGGCACTGTCACGATTCCAGCAATGGAAATTTCAACTGCATATCACAAAAAAAAATTTCACAAGGAAAAGTTAAGTATAGAGGCTGTGAAACATCCATCCTTGGAGACTTTTAAAACTTGCCTGACTAAAACTCTGAGCAACCTGATCTAAGTTAGAAATGGGTGCTTCTTGGAGCAGGAGCCTGGATTGAGTGACCTTGTGAGATCTCTTCCTACATAAATCTGTCTGATTTTGTGGGTCTAAGTTACCTTATCTTTGCAGATATTTGGGATGGAGAGGAGAAAATATGCTCAGAAACATTTGATTTCCTTTAAAACTTCTGACAGAAAACAATCTGATTACATGTTTTTCTTTAGTTTACATTTTAATAGCTGCAATACGTTCAGTTCTTTGTATCGTATTTAATAATTACGATTTTAAATACATGTGTTTTTTTAATATTTCCTATCCTTTCATGTTCCTCCTCTTGCAGCTCAGGACAACATAGGAAAGGAAGTAATTTCACTTGAATGCAAACAGCAACTTTTTTTCTAAAGAACAGTAGCTTGCAACTCAGATCTGTAGAATGAGTGCTAAAATCATGAGGAACTGCACTTTACACATGGTAAGCTATGTATATACTATTGCCACTCTGCTATAGCATTCTTAGGTGCCACAGTTCTGTACAAAAGCTTTCACAGCATTATTGCACATGTTTTCAAAGCAGAGTTGAAATATAGGACTTACTTGTATGAAGTATGGAAATTAATTACATAACGGCTAATGAGGACAAAACAAAATATGTAATGGCTACACATGATAAGAAAAGCACCATTTTATTTTTTTTCCTCACCCCATTATCAAGTTTTTTTCTGACTGCTGCAATACATGAAGTAAGAGCCAGTATGGCAGGCTCACTCAATTCCCAATAGGTCATGCTGAGATTAAGCAAAAGGTTATGAAAAAGAAAAAAAATACAGTTGTGATGTGATGGCATGATTAAAATCTCTATAAAATTGAATGTATAGAGAGATAAATTATGCTTAAATATATGCTATATACTTAATTCTGGCATTTCTTGATACTAGCTTGTTTTACTTTCAACCATCTATTTTTTGTGTCAAAAGGCATAGAAGTACAACCTTATGATTCAATGTATTAAATGTAACTTTTTTATGTTATTAAGTATAAATAAGAAATATGTCAAGAATGACGCACAAATAGAACCTAAGTCAATTTTGACAGTTAAAATTAGTTTTTATAAAGTGTATTCTTGGTCACATACAGATAGTACTGTAAGGTCTACGGCAAAGCAATACTGAAGCTCAGCCAGGTGGCAGTGAGCAAAGAGCTCTTGTATCTGGTCACATAAAGAGGGCTGCATGCAAGGAGAACAAAAGTACTGGCTGAAGCCTTGCACCTTGTGCAGAAAGAGCTGCTTTGGACTCTGAACCCCAGCTGATCCCCCTTATCCAGCATCCCAAGACCAGCCTCAACCTTTACTTCCAGTAACTGACAGCAGCAGCATCTCTACACTCCCACAGTTGCCATGGGACCAGTGCAACATCAGCCATGCATTTTTTGCAGTGAAAAAATGTCTACTCATTTTTAAACTAAAAATGGGAGTTTGATAGTTCTTATTCTGCTTCTATTCTGCTTGTGGGATCCTTGGACATCATTAGGGAAAGCTTTTAAATACTTTGAAGCAAGAATGCTGCTTCTTCATTACCTAAGATTTGCAGCACACTTTCTACTGAGGGTCTTTGTTCAGAGGTTGGAGCTGAATCCATAGAAGTAAATGAGAGTTCTACCTAAAGAAGAAAGTAAAAAATACTAAATAGACTGCTAACTTTTGTTGGGTTTTGGGGACTTTTTTTGTTGCTGTTGTTTATAGTTAAATCTAGTTCCTTTTGTACTTTCTTGATATATTTAAACAAATCACTGAAATAATACATTTCCTCAGAGATGTTTTCTATTGTGTTTTCCTCTTTGTTTCACTAGTGTACTTCAGATGCACCTCATTCAAGACAAGAGGTTATGCTTTTCCTGTGCTACATTTGCTTAGCCACAGGTCAAAATAAATATTACCACTCCTGAAACCTTAAAGCTTTACTTATACTGAGTAGGGCACTCACCAGCAAGCAAAAAAGCACACAGACTAATTAAATATTATTGAAGAGTGATACTGAAAAGTAAGTCTGAGAAGTGGGTTTTCTAGGCATCCATTCACAGATCCACATAACAATCAAGGTTAAGAAGTGACTGCACTTCCTTTTTGTTATAAACCTTTGTTGCGAAGCCATAAATATTCCAGCTTGCTGTGTAAGAGTTTCAGCAAAGATAACTGTGACTCAAGGACAGAAAATAACTTAGTGTGATGCCATTTTCCAGAAGTTCTATATGATTGTAATGGTGTACAATGCAAACAGATTTAAGTGGCTGTTCACTAATAATCCCTAAGCCTCCTCATTCTCTTCAGAGCTGATCACCTCATTGTTATATAAGAACTTCTGAGTCTTTGCAGGCCTGTTTCAGTGTAATAAGAAAAAGCTTTTGTGACCTCCACCCCCACAACTAAACTAAAAAAGGATGAAGCTAGCAACCTTTTGTAATAAGGTATATTAACAATTGAAATACGTCATCTCCATTGAATCAGTAGGTGATGATAGAAAAATTGATCTGCATACATAAAGAATAAAAGCTGCTCTCAAAACTTTTTAAAAAACCTTTCTTTTATTTTATTTTGTAGAAATCTATAAATTATACATATAAAAATAAACTATACTCAGCTGAACTATTATTAGGCTGTAATTTTAACTTATCAATTCCAAAAGCCATGCTGTGCAGCATCCTCTTTCATGGTTTACAACCTCAGAGGCATCCCTCTGGTACTTACCTAAAGGTTATTTTTTATTCTCTATTTAGAACTGATTCAGACCCAGAGCTTTTTTCAAGGTTCTATGTGCCATTCCGAACACACAAAAGAATACACAGGAGTATCATTACATATTTGAAGTTGCAGTTATTCCCAGATGAAAATATAAATAATAAAAAAGATTCAGTGCAAGACACATGAATGTGCTTGAGAGGATCCATTTTGTAAGATACCTACATCTGTAAGACAGTTGGAGCCTCTGAAGGATCTAGAACAGCAGGATAGGTTTAATCCGTCTGACCAGTTGGATATCTTTCCATTAGACATATAGTTCTAGGCCTAGATCTTACAGAAGATTTGATCATGCGGGGAAGTTTTGATGTACCATTCACAGTTGAAAGGGAGAGGAGAGGGATGGCACATGTATGAATTAGACCTTTTATAGATAATGAGTTGATCTGTATTTATTTCTTAAATTCATTTTCTAGGAACGTTTCCTTTTCTTCCTCTCTTTACCAATGCTGTTGGTCTGAACACCAGCTGAAGTGGAAGGAATATGCCCTACTGGGTATTTCAAGTCAGATCTTATCGCTGGAACTAATAATACCTCTAAAGACCAAATAAAAATTTTAATTGCATCCAAATATAAACCTGAACCATATGGTTGGTTGGGAAACACTCTAGATGACACAGCCCTAGACTTCAGAAAAAATCAGTTCCATGTTTAGATACGGGTTTTGGCCTATCTTAATTTCAACCAGCACTTACTAGTGCTCTTAAGGTGTTTTTATACCCATTAAACCACAGTGTTCAAACAGCTACTTTTCCTTTCTCCCTTCTTTCTCACACTCTTTCACTTAACCAGACATTTTAAGCATCTCAACAGTTACAAGTTTGAGAATGCAGGTGGCTGAAACAAGCAGGGGGAAAGAGGGTGGATTGGTGCTGGGCTTGTTATATACATTATTTCACTTAGCAATATAGGAAGCATTTTAATCAAATAAGAGAATATATGCAATTTAGTTTATTTACTATGTTTTTGCCAAGCTTTTGATAAGATTGGACCTGTATAAAATCCAGAAAATGTAATGTTTTACCTGCAGAAAATTGACACCCTCAGGAAATGAAATTCTGATCCTTCTGAAGTGTGTATCTTTTGAAGAAACAAGTATATGGGGATGAAGTATCCCAGTCTCTAGTATTTTTTGTACTTTGACGGTGATTTGAGAGAAAATACAGGTATCTTTGCCTCATTTATACTTTCTGTAATTGAGTTTAACTTTCTGCATCATACCATGATATGGACTCACAAAGGACCAGAGAATTACATCTGTAATTTACAGTTGGGCTAAACTCCCTGTAATCAGTAACTTCAACTAAACATCTGAGTCAAGAAGAGAATGTGATATCTTTCACATGTGGGATTCTACTGGATGCTCAGTTCACACCACTGTAAGCATAACTCAGCCTGGACAGCAATATTTACACTCAGTTGAAGCTTATTACTTTAAAAAAATAATTTGTTACCACTGCTAATCTTTCATTCCACAAATTGCCAGCCTTCTGGGAACACCTTCGAAAGTAGGAATTTTGGTTTGAGATGTTGGTTTGAGCCTATTACCAACTTCCACTTTATGTGTTATCACTTACAATGTCAATAAAACCCTATAAATATGTCATTCTTAGGAAAATATATTTTTCCTACGGATTTTGACTGTGTATAAGTGTTCAATCATAATATTCCTACCAGAAGCACAAAGTTAAAAAACACTGCTGCAGCCAAATGGCAAACTATACTAGCACCTCAGTTTACACTTTAATTTAATGAAAAACACCTTGTTTTACAATAATTATGCTGTGATATAAGACCCCTGAAAGGAATCCAGCTAAGTAACAGCAAGCCAAATGGTACTAAAAAATATTTGTTTACCCTTCAGATGGTAATCTGTTGTATTTATGAAATCATTAATTAATGTCTCTCATAGAGGTAAAACTTGCATTACAGAATTACCAAAGGGGAAAAAGAGGTAGTTTTCTTTTAAAACATATATATCATTATTGTTGTGGGCATCAGGAGATATATGTATATTACTGTTTAGATTAAAACTTTCTAACATATCCAGAATACTCCAAATTTCCAACATATTACCCTCATTCCAATAACACTAAGAGGATGAGTCCAACAGAACACAGCCTTTTGACTGGAGCATGTTAACAAAGTGCTGATGGCTTAAATGTATACAATGGTAAATTACCTTTGAAAGGTCCCCAGCCTCCAAATAGAAGCAGATAACAAACACGTTCCATGTAACCCAAAGGACCAGCCAGACAGCATACTGCAGGGAGGAATAGAGAAACAGTGCATTAATAATTTTACTATCAGCTAAATTAAATATAGTTCATTAGACCATTAGTTCAATCCAAGGAAAAACCAGATTATAAATATGGTGCATACGAATAAAAGTTACATATAAAAGAGAATCAAGAATAAATTCTTCCCTTTCACTGACACATTCAAGAGTGACCTAGTGAGTACTTAGTCACACCAGAAAATCTGTATCTGAGAAAAAAAAACCCAGTTGATCTGACATTTGAATTTGGGAGTCGTCTGGATCTCTCACTATTGTTCAATTGGGGAATACTTCAATATCAAGAGAGGCATGTAATATCAATTATATGTGAGAAGTGCAGAGCTGTTTATTCAAATGCTTACTCAAATATAAGTCACTAAATAATGAAGTCTAATTGAAGTAGGTACTGGGTTCTGCAGCAATTCAGATTTAGTCTCTAAGAAACTAAATCTATATATATAACCTCAAGAAAATAAACCTATATATAGGATATTTTGCAGTATTTCTACAAAATTTGGTCATAACAGCTGCCTCTATCAATGTATTTTGTGACATTCCAAAGCATGGTTCATCATTATTCAACACCCTCAGGGGCAGACTGTATTTTAAATTGCCAATTTCTTTGGGTTACGTTTTTGTTTTGTTTTGTTTTATGGCATATAGAAGTATTCATGCTTAAGCAATATCTGTTTACTGGTAGTTGCCCAAAATTCTTATTTACATATCTGATGTGAATAATGGAGTACATGTTTTCCCTCCTTCTGTCCACTACTTTGCTGCTTTTCAGTATTTATAAGATCTTTATGCTAGGACTGGAAATTACATTTCCCTGCTGTCATGCTGGAGGATCTTGTAAAATAAAGTTTGACCTGCTGTTGCTACCCTTATCTAATGTTTGTGCTTGAGAACCTCCCTTGAAAAATTATTCCATCATCTAATAAACCTTCAGATCTATAAGCTTTTTTCTAATATCTGTTGTATCTATCCTCTAGTTGTTCACAGTTCAGTTCTACATATTTGCTAATTTAATTCCACAAACCCACAGCATTACATCTATGTGAACTATGACAGAGACATGACACAATACTCTCCCTGTTATAGCTGAGGGCTATTTCCTTCTTTTTTATCAACAACCCATTTCTCTCAAGTATTTACAGACGTACTCTCCTTGTTTTGTTGTCTTTTCTCCAATCTATACTGATTAAATTTTGTTAAAGTACTTTTTCAAATAAGGAAACACCATTTTCTGTACACTTCTGTATTATATCACATTCTGAATGAGCAGACAATGTTTTAGACTGTACACTATCCATCCCTTACAAAAAAATATATGACATACAATTGTTTGTCATGAATGACAATCACATTCTCTAAATTCAGTAACAACCTATATAGGATTCTTTTTGCATTTTTCTTGGAAATGCTGTTTTGCTTCAGATTGTCTATCATTCAAAAATGCCATTTTCTACTTAATCGTCTAGATACTGTAAAAATAATACAATTCTGTCCTTTCTCAGGAGATCTAAAGTGAGATTATATCCAATATTGAGTAAAATTTAGGCCTGTTCTGATTTCTTATTTTTATAGATAACCAAATAATTGGAAATTAGGGTAGCTGTTAGGTAGACCATGTAAAGATTTTAAAGAATTATTTTAAATATTGGTTTGGCCTAATAGAAGCTAACACAGTTTTAAAGGTTTGAATTTCTTTACACAGAAATAATTATAGGTAATTTAAAGCATACAGATTACATATACGTTATAGGACAGCTCTTTCTGGTCCATAGGTCTGGTCACAGATCACAGATTTAATTAGGTCAGAAGGGACTCCCTGGAGGCCACCTGGTCCAATCTCTGCTCAAAACATGATAAGCAAGGATCAAGTTGTGGAGGGATTTGTCCAGTTGAGATCTGAACATCTCCAGGATAGAGATTTCATGGCCTCTCTAATGCACATCTAGTTTGTGAGCACAGGATGCCCATAAAATTTTGAACATAAGAATTTAATTCAGGTGCATCATTTTAACACTATTTTGAAAAAAACCACAACCAACAACCCAACTCTGAAGGCATTAAGCATATTGAGCATTTTATCGTCCTGTAGCTTGCTCATGGTACATCTGTCTTCACATGTAACATGGAGCGTTATAACTACCAGACCAATAGAAGGACACATTAATTTAGACCCAATAACCTTAATTTGGCATTTTTTTCTAACTTTGCAGTATTTTAACTTGCTTGGTCTTGCCAATTATTTTAATACTTCAATATTATATACAAGTATACACATACTCTGATGGAGTTAATAGAAGTATTCCTTCCGACTCATTATGATAGCTGGATTTCTTATAGTGACAATTCTAAATGCTGCGTTTAGACTGATTTCCCAGAAGAAATGAGACTAAAGCAGTAATAACCATGTGTGATGTCTGTTCCCTTGAAATAACTTCTGTGCTCCTGAACAATTTTAAGCAAACTGAACAAAAGACTAGAAGATTCAAAGATATTTTTTCACCAAAGTTTCAGGAAAATAGGCCCACAAATGGAAGAGATACTCTGTGAAGTCCTCATTACAGATAAATACAATATTATCTTTTATCAGTCAATATGAAGGGGAAAAAATGTGGGAGAAAGCCACTGGAAACTGGGTTTCAGCTATTCATGGCACAATGTGTCACATTGCATGTAAGCAATAGCTGACTAAAAAGCTCCCTGTGCACAGCACATCAAGCAGAACACTCCAAGGCACTTTGGAGCTGCTTGTCTCAGCAGAGAGCCTTATGCTTACACGAAGAAGTGAAACTTCTCTTTTCCACTGTCTAGCCTATCACCAAAAAAAATGTCAAATTATCTGACTTTTAGATACATTCTTTTAACAAGCATCTGCTGCTATTGGACTACAGATAAGGTTTAAAAATGCCTTTTAAAAGTATGTTTTAAACTATTTCCTTTTGAAATGTTATTTTAAGTGTTTGCTGCCTGAATTCTGTGGACAAACACCGATTATAATTGTCTAGAAATACAAGGATGCTTCTGCTTCCCACTGCTTCTTATTTCAGATGCTTCAGATCTAGCACATCTCTTATCTCTGGATCACATGCAGCCATAAATGCCTCTTGTTGTCTATGTGCTTCAGCAAATTGTTGTGGAAATTTAGCTCTAAAGGTCTGTGACAACAACAAAAAAATCCTCTGGTACTCTATTATATGTATCTAATTAGAAACACATTTTGTAAGAGTTCTTCAAAGGGCTATAGGTGGGTTTTTTCTTATGTGTGGGAGTTCAAGATAGCTGCATTATCTGACAGAAGCCACCATAATGCTACAGCATTCACATATCAACAAGAGAAGAACTTTGATGAACACACACTTGACAAACCAGGAGATACTGACTAGAGGCATAGCAATGACAACACAGCCTATTATTTTTATGGAAATCCACATAGGAAACAAGTATAACTGGAAGGCTAAGGCTGAGGATTTAAATACTTGCTATTTTGCAAAGTTGTAGCCAATCAGTAGAAGTTACCTTTTTTTTTTGTAAAATAAATTATATAGATACAGCTCTTATATGTTAGAATATGCTTACCATTCTTCAAGTAAACATGAATTTATAACCCTATGAAAAGAATGATAAGAACTACCTACTGTATGATTAATTGATGCTGTGTAGTTAGAGATTTGAAATTTTCTATGAATCAGGACAAATTAATACAGGATATCTTTCTTGGGGAGTGGGAAACTGAAATATTAAAATACTTGTAACAGTACCAAGAATCCATACAACCCTCTTCACACTTACCTCAAAGTTGTCTAAGTCACATTATCTCCATTTTACTAACAATGAAGCTGTTTCTCTGGTTAGAGAAAGTAGACTAAATTCCACAGCCCAATAGCAAAATGATCACCAGGGCACAAGAACCAAAAGGCCAGGTAGTTTGCTACTGCCTTTGATTTAAACCTGTGCACCAGAACTCACATCTAATACTCTTGTCACTTTGTCTGAAGGAGCAATATGTCACATATTGTTTGAGTATAAACAATGAGCAACTCTGCCAGCTATGAACATTTCAAATTCAAGCATTTTATTCACAGAACTTTACACAGCATTTCTCTTGCTCCCAAATTCTTTTTGGATATGTGAGTCAATTACAATCACATTTGACTGAAGGATACAAGGGCTTCAGACGTATAAGATATTACCTTATGCAATTCAAAGCAAATGAATTGTTATTGTGATTAGTGATTTACTACTTATTTTCTTTTTAAGAATGTACACAATTTCAGTTTCAGATTCTTACAAATCTGAAAATACCATGCCCCAAGACCCTTCCATGTTCCATTCAGGAAAAAGAAACTAAATGCATTTCTAAAATGATAATTACTACATTTGTCATAGTAATTAAAAATTTGATTGCTCATGTTACCTGAGCAACAGTACTTGAGTTGTTCAAAGATTACCTTGAGATCAGCATGTCTGGAACGTGCACCTCTTTCCAATAACAAGGTAACAACTGTCCATAATTATAATAATCTTTGCTTCTAAAGTAATTTTCCCCTGATTTCCTCCATCTACGAAGATGCATCACTTAGAAATACAATTTTCAAACTTTCTTTTCCACATCAAATCTGATAATGAGTGGAATTCTGAATACTTGGCATCAACATACTGATGACATTCAGCTAATATTCAAGGTGCCTACAGCTCTGCTTACCTTTGAAAAGTCCCTCTGAAATAGAAATAACTATTTGGTGGAGTCAGCTGTTTCTGAACATAGAAGACGATTTCGTTGTCATAACCTTCTGTGGTGCTGCGTGTTCAAATGTCTTTAGCATCTGACAGCAAACATCGTACCTCATTTTCACCTTCCTGGAACTAGTAAAAGACCTCACCTAGACTCCCTGGTAGAATTTCATTTGAAGTGGCAACGACAGCAGTCTACAGAGAGACTTTATGATACCACTTAGAAGGCACCATTCTCTAATTTAATCTGCTCTGTTTATTTTGCTGTTTCCTTCCCATTCCCATTGCCTAAAGCCTTCCTCTGAGAGCTGACAGGGGTTTGGGCAGCACAACATGGTGAAGAGTTCAGCTGTAGAAACCAGCAGGAGCTGCACTTCAGTGGGAAGCCTCCAGTGTAGAGCAGGATCAGAAACTACAGCCTGACTCCAAAGAGGAATCAGGAGCCAGGCCCAGGAGAGATTCAGTTATTGAGTGTGAGGACCAGGTGTTTTGAGTAGAACCACTGATCTTAGCAACCTAACACAACGAGCAACCATGCTTTGCTTTTAATGATCCAGATGAAAGACTTCCCTGCTCATCAGTTGCCTACAGTCCTCAATGGGAGAGAGCTTAGGGCCAAAACTAGTAGCCTTGACAATAAATAATAATAATAATGTTCCTGGCAGCAGAGTGCTTTGTGCAACCAGTTCAATAAATGTTCGTTCAGTTTCTTGAATGTACTGGGAAGCTCTTGCAGAATGGCCTAATCCTCAGGACTTTTCCTATTGCTTGTTGGTTGTCACAGCATGCTGCTTGCTGTAGCTTTGCTTGGCTGAATTCTTCATATCATTACAACTTAGACCTTTTCTTGCTGTTTTTTTTTTTTCAATTTTTAATCAATCATGGCTACACTGTCAGGGCACTGTCCATCTTTGTGAGTTTCTGTTTCTAAGCAGATGTGAATTGATTTTGTTTGATCTAGTTTTGAGTTGTTGGAATTTTCTGTCTCAAATTGCAGTAACAGTCTAGTTTGTTTGTGTTTATCAGGGAATTTTTTAATCCTTTGGCACTGTGAGTCCTTGGCTTTTCAGCCTTTCATCAGTCACAAATATAAATATATTTTCCCCTTCCCTTCGCTCCCTCTGGTAAAAAATATCTCTGATATTTTACTTCCTTTATGTTACACTTTAACAATTAGTGTCCTCTGCCAAAACTGACTGAAAGCTGCTGAACTGTCAAATGCATCAGAACTGGTCACTACCAAACAGAACACTACTGTTGGATTGTTTTTTTCACTCCTGGACAATCTCTGCTTGCAGATACAGAGCAAGTGCTGCTTAAAATTTCTTCCCAGAAGCTTTTATACACCTGGTGGCTACATATCAATTTACAAGCACCCAGGGCTCAGTTATAAGCCTTGATTTTATACAGAAATATATTTTAACTCTATTTTCCTCTTGATTTGTGTAGGAAGGATTCATAAGCATAAAAGGCAAGAAGAAAGCTGAAGCACATTCTGGTCAGGTCACAAATGGATGAAGGGACAGCCCAGAGTGTTGTTATGATGTGCAGTAACCCCTCAATCTATTCATAGCCAGGGACTCATAGCTTGGGTGGGACTCACTGGGATCCCTTTTTCTTTTGGCTTCTCCTGTTTTGTTTCCATTTTCTTGTGTGCCAGAATTATGTAAGTCCAGAACACACAGCAGAGATTTACTTTTGTTCTGAAGGTATAGCTCCAACTCCTGCATAAAAGAAGCTGGACTTCCACAGAGCATGTTACTGCCAGAGTGGTATCCATCTGCCCACATTTAGATGCCTGCAATGCAGATGTCCTCCTCTAAGCACTGTCTAGATTCCCATTACAGTCAATTGAGAGGAAA
Organism: Coracias cyanogaster; assembly: GCA_033124195.1. NCBI lineage: Eukaryota > Metazoa > Chordata > Aves > Coraciiformes > Coraciidae > Coracias > Coracias cyanogaster. The sequence goes on along the minus strand of JAVSBS010005531.1, from coordinate 2,554 downwards.
AAGCACTTCCAAGGCTCAGTTCATTTCTCAGTGTCTGACACAGATCACTCCACCCTTGCTGTTTGGAAAGGTAAACTCCTTCAAGGCAAAATTCCCAAGTCACAGAGCCCATTAAAAATCTTGTACCAATGACATCAAAAATGAGATAGCAACACTGCACTATGCAGATATGCACTCCCTTTTCCCCACATAAACAAAAAGAACAAAGCAATTTAAACATCACCAGTGTAAAATAGCCCCAAAAGACTGCTGAAGACATATCTTCTGAGAGCTATTGTCTCTTGTACCTACACATATTGATGGTCCATTAATGCTTAAGCTTGAGTGATTATTTGTTCATTTTTCATTTCTTGGATTCACAGCTCCTTAGGTTTTAGGGGAAAAGATTGGGAGAATTGTTAACAAGGCACCTGCTTTTGGGTACTGCATCACTTTCATTTGTTTTTCGGCTTCTGTTTCAGTGTCCAGCTGTACAATGTTAAAATATTACCCTAAACACTAAATGACAAACATCCATTCCAAAAACCCATTAACAACTCATTGCTCTCTACAACTACCTAAAAGGAGGTTGGAGTGAGGCTGGTGCTGGTCTCTTCTGGCAAGTAACTAATGAAAGGACAAGAGGTAATGGCCTCAAGTTGTGCCAGGGGAGGTTTAGATTGGATATTAGGAGGAAGTTCTTTACTGAAAGAGTAGTTAGGCATGGGAACAGGCTGCCCAGGGAAGTGGTGGAGTCATCATCCCTGGAGGTGTTAAAAAAATGGGTAGACGTGGCGCTTCAAGATGTAGTCTAGGGGTCAGGGAGATGTTGGATGAAGGCTGGACTAGATGATCCTAGAGGTCTTTTCCAACCTAAATGATTCTATGATTCTGTGAACTCTGGAGACATCTCAGTCCATTCATACAGCCTTCATAAAAAAAAAAAAAACCACAATATTTTCTCAGTGTAGTCACTCTATTCTTAATAAATATTTCCTTTCATATGATGCCATTAGGCTGAATGTCCAAAACGTAAAAGTAACAACATAGAAATACATAACTTACATTTTAGCATAGTCCAGTCAATCTACTATGTTACCCTAGGGTGTTACAAATATTCTGGATCCCCAGATAAAAGTATTCTGTAACTAATATAGTTTTCTTTAAAAAGACCATTTTTCTGGCATTCTTATTACAAATGCGGAAAAGAGAATATTTTTTCATGTCATCTTAAATAGTTTTTTTTTGTTTGTTTTGTTTTTTTGTTAGGCTTCTTCTGGATCTATATGTTAAAGCTCATGATGTTTTTAACAAAAGTGCATTTCATGTGCTAAAGAAAGTAAGGTAGGGCAGAAATTTTAACAGGACATATTTATTTTGCCTTTTTGACTTAGCAGAAGAGATTTAATTGGTTTAGCTTCACTTGTCATTCAGTTCCTGTATATCTTTTGATCACATCTTTGTTGTGAAACATTTACCAGCAGGAAGCAACTTCAAATATCTGAATACTCAGTTTACTGCAACACAGTCCATATCTATCCAGCAGCAGAGACATACATATTCACTGATGGACTGATATTCTTCCTCATGTTATTTTCCTATTTTTTTCAGCATTCTTTCTTCTGTTTGTGGAAGAGACTATAAAATCTCAAAATAGAAATGACTAATTGAAAGTAAGTAACAGGAAAATGATATACAGACAATTCTCACTCAAATAGAGCTCAACATTCTTTCTTTATATTGGAATTCTAGCAATATCTCTATTTTTGAAGACATAATTTGATCTTTCAGGCAATAGTGAACCTTACAGTAGTGCTAGTTTGATCGTCTTGTACCCATTAGCTTCAATTCCAACATGAACATACTGGGATCTGCCTCAAGAACTACTAGCACTAGAAATTAACACTGTACAAGACCAAAAAAATTAAAATAATGACTTTGAAATGGTATTTTTTTTTGAGCAGTTCTTTTCAGCTCTTAAATTTGTATTATAGTTGGCACAGAAGAAAAAAAAAAGAAATAAAAAACTTGCAATTTTGGAGGTAATTTGGTTCTTCAATGCAAGGGCTACAAATATTTTGACAAAATTTTTTCCTAACTCTGTCTTCTAGATAATTCTTAAGGCATTAAGCATTTCAAGCCCTAGATTTTCCCAGAGTTCATACACAGTAATCGGTGTAGAAATTGCATTCACAATAATTCAAGCTATCTTCTATGGATTTTTTTTTGTCCTGAAATCTTAGGGGAAAACTGCCAGAATTGCAGCTATAAAATTTCACAGCAACTTATAGCTCCATGGAATATTTTACCAATGAACTACCAATGAAAACAAAACATGAACAAGATCACTGGCTATTATAAACTGCTGTTGCCCTATCCAAGGCTTCACCTCAGACTCTTACTGTGGAATGAACCCACTGCAAAAAAAATTCCACACGTTTAGCACAAAAGCGATGGTTTTGTATGTACAAGTGTGGTGGGTTAACCTTGGCTGAGCGCCAGGTGCCCACCAAGCCACTCTATCACTCCCCCTTTTCTTCCCCTCTCCCTCCTCAGCAGAGCAAAAAGAAAGGGG